>VUQG01001315.1:4182-22867 GCA_015106755.1 Etia nguti | reverse complement strand
TGAGCTTGATTTATTTAATATTACTTTCTAGTATCAGCTGATGTTTGCTGGAGCCACAGCTGTAAAAGCTGCTGGTCATGATATCTGTTTGGATATGTGGTGAGAGGGAAACATGAAGATGAAACCAGGAGACAAATAAAGAGACAAATAACACCAGGATCCTTTTTTTACGTAGCTGAGAGCTGGTAACTGTGCAGGGGCGGGTCTAGCAAAGTTTTGCCAGGGGGCCAGGTAGGGCATTAACAGGGAAAGGGGGCACAAAGAAATACTTCTCTTATTCTCATTAAAATGTCTCGCTTTTAACAAATAATTATCTGAATCTTACAGCCAAAGATTTCATCTGATGTAAAATGTATAGAAATCATACATATACCAACAAGACAGTGTACATCACTGTCACAACAGCATTTGTTTTCATTCAAAGGCTTTATGGCTTTTCCTATAATACCTGGTGGGTGGTGGTGGTGGTGGTCTCTAGTCAAAATGCCCGGGCCGATTTTTTGTCCCAGTCCAGCCCTGATCTTGATAAAAGAGGAGTCTCATGAAGCAGTGTTTGCATTTATTTGCACTGCTTTCCTGTCACAGCTGCGCTGGCAGACCGTGATGTTGTGGGGAAAGAGGACCCGAATGCTGGACTCTTCCATACAGACAGTGCGTTTATTTACAGTGTGCTAAATAATTACACAACAATGAATCCCCGTGCGCCCCGATTCCCATTCCGTGTCTTCTTCCCAGTGCTCGTGCTCCATGTCTCCGCTCCCGTGATACTCGTGCTCACTGCCGTCTCGTTCCCTCACTCCTGCTGGAAAATCCACAGAGGCAGTCGTTAACACACGCCCAAATAGCGACAGACTAACACTCACTGATTTTGCTGAAAACACTGACGGGTGGTCACACAACAATCCAGCAACGATGGGAGCTCAGCCGTCTGCTAAGTAGCTCCCGCAGATGATCAGCTGATCAGCAGCAGGTGTGTGCAATCATCTTCAGGTGTAGCTGGCCTCCTGACGGGACACAGTCTCCAGGCCTAGTGTCACAGGAAAACCAGGACACCACACACACACACACACACACACACACGCACATGCACCAGTACAAAGGGTACACCGCAGCAACATATAAACAAGTCCAAAACTGCTCATGGACCCTGGGTCACTCAGACCCAGGTCCTTGACATTTCCACTCTGGATGTATATTTATGTTCAGCTTTAAGTATAAAAGGGTCCATTCTGTATATAAAGATTATTTTGTGCTGATATTGCACTTCTTCTTTTTTTTAGAACCAAGGAGTTTTTAAAATCTGCATAAAATTGCATTTTAAATATTACTTTAAATACTGAGATTTAAAGTTCCTGTAAAAGTTTAAATAAAAAGATCAGTATTGCTGAATTGCCAAATATTTTGGGTGCAGTGTATCTTTTGCATACAAGAATAACAGAATAGCTTTAGTGTGTTTTTTTAAACTTGAGTATGCACTTATACAAAATGCAGCAAGACATAACAAAAAACAGTTTTATTGATTATAAAGGACTGTATCAGATTCATATCTGTATCGGCAGATATCCAAATTTATGATATCGGTATCGGACATGCGACAGACTGGTGACCTGTCCAGGGTGTACTCTGCCTCTCGCCCTAAGATAGCTGGGATAGGCTCCAGTGCCCCCCCCCCCGCGACCCTGAAAAGGATAAGCGGAAGTGAATGGATGGATGGATGGATGGACGGTATCGGACATAAAAAAAGTGGTATCGTGCCATCTCTAGTAATTAATGTGTCTATTTAAACTATGAATGCGGCCTCTGTGATATCCTCTGTTGGTTTATGGATCACTGAGCCGAGTGTTTTGCTGTCGCCATCTTGGTGTTTAAAAAAACAAACATGATGAGCGAGGGGCGGAGTCTTGACTTGACTCTTGATTGGTTCCTGGAGATGTGTCTATTATTGTAGTGTCTACAGTACTATATAAAGCGCCTTGAGGCGACTGTTGTGTGCAGCTGTATAAATAAGACCAAATTCTCTCCAATCGCTCCAGTTCAATTCAGAGAGACGTCGAAGCAGCAGTCCTAGTGTTCAAACTGCGTGCCACACAGAGGACAGGGCACACAAAGCCTTGCAGAGCTGCACAGTAACACTTCTATAACACAAAGCTGAAGGAGCGTGTCCGTTCAGGCTCGCCGAAGCCGTTTATTGGCGCACTGACGCCTCGTGTTTTCTGAGACTCCCGATTAGCCGTGCAGCCTGTTTTGTTCTTTCTCACCACTGACACCTAATAAATGCACAGATCACTTTCCTGTTTCTATCTGCGCGTGGAGCTCTCCAAAGTGCTCTCTGTTTGATCGAGTTTAAATGGGGAAGCAAATGAGGGAACGTGAAAGTGATGTCGATATGAATATTGACTCGTGTATTAGAGTCAAGCCGAGCCTAGAGCAAGACAACATTTGTTTTCTCTCCTCTTTGTCTGTTTGTGCTTCTGCAGCTGAGAATCAATCAGAGGTGCATGCACACGTGGCTGAACTCCAAACATGCCGACACATATTCATTTCTACACAGAGGACTGAGCTGTGCAGGCTGAGGTACTGCAGTACTTACCCTCACTGCACTGCATTTGCAGTATTTGTAGGATTTTACAGCCAGAAGGATCATAGTTTTGTATTTTCATTATTTGATTTATTTTGAAGTCTTTGTTCTCAGTTCAGCTTCATGCTCACTTTAGGTTGAAGTTGATGACATCTGCACTCAAGCAAGTGAGGTTGTCCACATTTTCTGGTCCTCTGACTTTGTCATGTACACGAAGACACCAAAGGAACATTTTAAAGATGTACAGACACATAAAAGATCAATCAACCAGTAAGGGGAAGATGGCTCCTAACAGCATGTCTATGGGAGTAATGGGTCCTTTAATGGTCCTTTAATGGTCTGATAACAGCTGAACTGGGCACTCAGTGTGTTTGTCCTTGGTGTTCTTTAGTAAGCCCATCGAGGCTTCAGTATATGTAAGAAAATAATGCTCATGTCCATCTTTTATATACAGTCTGTGGTTGCACAATTGGCAGTTGATTCATGAGTGTGAAGCTGAGGGTTTATTAACACTGGTAACACTGGAAACCACAGGGAAACGTTGCAGGTCTGAACGTGTCCGAGGTGACGATGAAGGCAGGACGAGCAGGCAGGTTGGTCTGAATGACGAGCGAGCACACCCGGGGGAATGAATGTAAATGAACCGAGCCTTAAAACAACTCAGAAGGTACACACAAACCTGGTCCCGCTGAGCCGAACTGGCACCGATTTCAAACTCATTCCTCACTTTGTCTGTTTGCTGGCACCCCAAACAAAAGCTCACAGCTGCCACAGACTCTGTGAATAAATGAACGATTTGTCTGTTTGTGTGAAAACTTTTCAATCGACAGCTGCTCGCTGCCAGGAAGCCAGTTAGGGCGTTTGAAAGGCTGTAAATATGTGAAAAGTGGCACACGCATATTAAATATACAGCAAAGTCTCACAGACGTGGAAAAGTTTGATGTGAGTTAAACTCCAGCGAAGATTTTCCAGCTTTGCGAGGCAGCGACGGTGTGCAGAAGGTGCTGTGGGGCGATATGTCCAGCAGCTCCAAACTGATGAGCAACATGGGAAAATGTGACAGAGGGAAGGGCTTGATTAATGGTCTCATTGCTGGTTAGAATGCCCTTGAGCAAGGCACTCAATCAGTGACTGCTGGAGCTGGTCAGTCACCAGGAGGATGGAGTGGACAGCTCCTGGCTGTGTGGACACATGTGTTGGTAAAAAATTACCTGAACAGCAGTATAAGATACAAGTGCTGCTCACAAAAATCCTGGATTTGATGAATTTCTGCGACTCAGAGAAACAGAACAGATGCCTTTAAGGCAGTTTCTACCACACAAAGCTTCAACGCCACATATTTGCTCAAAACCTGAAGCTTATGTATGTCTCATGAAAGCGTACAAAGATAAATTACGCAGAACTACAAAACAGAAAGCACAGACTAAAATGCAGTGGTTTGGAAAGGCATAAAAACTGAGGCTCACTGAAGCTGTGAAGTAATAAAATGTCTTCATTTCACTGGACGGGAGACATTTCAAAGATACATCAATGTGTGTGTTGGCTTTTTCAGAGCGTACAGACACAAAGAAACAAACAGAGCATTTATAGTTCACAACGGCTGTGCGACGCTAAGTACGGGCAACATTTTCTTTGTGACCTCGAGGGCCAAAGGTGACCACAAGGAAGCACAAATTACAAAGTGCTCTGAGCGGCCGTTCCAGAAACACTTTAATGCAGACATAGAAACAGATACTCTCAAGCCATAAAAATATCAAAAATACTGAATCTCTATTACCTTCAGTGAGAAAACCATGACAAGACAGATACTATTTCTTGGGGACATCAGGTTCTCAAAGAGATGAGACTTAACTAAACTCTAATTTAGGACCAAAACAATCACCATCAGAAACATGAGAGCTTTATGATCTTGTTAAAAACCTGGGTTTTTGTCCCACCCCTGGCATCAGTGCAGTGTCCTTAACACCTCCGTCATCACATGTTCAGCTACATGCCAATTCAAGGTAGAGAAAAACGACTTTTAGTAACGTCAGGCGGTCATGCTGGTTGACTGTTTGTATATGGAGCCGAACTAAATGCCAACAGTCTTTTTATTTTCGCCTTTGCATCGCACCAGGAGCACTTCAGAAGACAGCATGGAATCTATATCGAGTCTCTTATTTTGAAAATTCAGGGGATGCTCTGTTGTCATACTTCCTTCTGTAAAAGATGTTGCAACATAGTGGCGAGCCAGTGCTCTCTGAAAGTCACTGTGGTGAATCTGGAAGTGCAAACATGCAAACACTGCGCCGAGTCCAGCTGCTGCTTCAGAGCCAGAACATGATGCACCAGCTGAACAAGAACCAGACCCAAACATGCAGAACGAAGAAAACAAAAAGTTTTAATAACACACTCCGAACGTGCAGGAGGAGACGGAGCGTGGGCAGGCACAGGAACCTCCGGAGAGGTGGCTGACACACGAGACTTTCAGGCACAAAGAGAGGGATAAGCCCTGTTAGTGGAGTGAGGAACATGGGTGAGCCTGCTTGCTTGGAGCCCTGAAACAGTCTGTCAGACAGTGGGAGGATGTGCCGGTCTGCACATACTGCAGATGAGCGATTAGTGACGAGGAGCAGATCTCCAGCTCCCAACACCACAGACAAAAACAGGCGCAGCAGCCGAGAAGTCTAAAAAAACTCTCCTGTGACTTCCCAAAAAATGACGAGGACGCAGGAAAAGCGATGGATCCGACTGCTCTGACACAGACTACTACAACATCCTGGACTACATCATCTCATTCCATGAAATGCTGCTTGCTCTGCTGTCTCCTCATGTCTCTTCCTTGGCTCCACAGCTGCATCTCTGGTGGGAGGAACTTATTTTGGACAAAGGTCCCAACAACTGTTTCAGTGCTTTTATCTGGAGATTCTTTAGACGCACACTGAGGCTCTCCCCGTTCTTACAGACAGGCACCAGAGGCATCACCAAACTGTTGCAGCTAGCTGTTAGCCTTAGTTAAAGCCATGTTATTCAGTTTTCTGATTTATTTAGAGTCACTTTTGCTCCAGCAGCAGAAGAAATGAATCAACTCTGCCACACAAATAAGACAATGCATGAATCTTCAGTCATACCAATATAAAAGTAACAGCAGCTGAACTACAACTAACTTTGGCTGCTTTAGAACAGCAGAGCAGTCAAAGTGCTAAAGAGACTCACATGGAAGAAATTATTATAGTGAAAATATTTCGATCAAACCTTTTTGAAATGAATAGAAACGAGGACACTCTGTAGACACTCCTGTGTTCAGTGACGATGATTATCCTGAGAAACAGTGCAGCTGTCACGTGTTGGTGCAGCCACAGATTAAAAATGAAGGTCTTTCCAAAGCTGATGACGTATTTCGGTGCCAAGCGGAGCACCTCATGGCTAAAAATAAAATCTGTAAAAATCTTTAATATTCACAGCGGCGCTGCTGGACAGAAAGTTCGACGTGGACGTGAAACATTTCAGTGCTGTGATGAGGTTTGAGTGGGCGGCTCTTCTCTGCAGTTTCATATTTTTAGTTTGTCTCGTTCACAGAATTCATATTTCACTGTCTTTGTGCTGCATGCATCATCCTGCCTGCTGATCAGCCCTCCACCTCAGCACGCCCCATTTACCCCATCCTATTTATTTCAGCCAGCTTAGGGCCTCCTTGAGCTTCACCTTTAGCTCCTCTTTTCTTCTTCTTTTCATTTTTTTCTTTTTGCACAGTTTGCTTTATCATCAATGTCAAAGAAACCTTTTCAGATTTGAACTCAGTCCGCCGCTTCAGGTTTAACTTTGGTTCAGATGACTGAGGTAGGAAACTTTGTTATACACTTCCCAGCATGCATTGTAACACGGCTAAATGGAGCTATCCCCCCCTCCTTATTTCTTGTCACATATAATCTGATGCAGTGGAGAATATTCATATTAAACATGGACATAATGTCTAATGATGAGGTCAAATAAGAATGAGCCAAAAGCTCAGTGACCAGCACAGACAACCCACCCACTGTTGGTTCAGGGGACAGCCAATCAGGAAAAGCTGTCTCAAAAAGGGGAGGAGCTTCTTTCAGAGAAGGCCCAGTATCAGATAAGAAGGATTGTTTTGAACTTGGAGTCATGCAAAGCTGCCCTAGGACCAGCTCGACAGGAAGGCTGGCTCTGGAGGTGACTCTACAGCCAGCAGACGTGAACACGGCGATGAAGAGAATTAAACAAAGAGCCGAGGTTATCCTGAACCTATCAACGGCTTTTGTTGCATCTATCAAAGCAACAAAAGTCGTCGGCTGTTTTAGTTTTCAGGTCAAAACGTTCAGACTGCAAATAAATTCTGAACACTAAAAAAAGACACAGAAAGAATCAGAATACTTTATTAATCCCTCAGGAAATGATGTAAAAGACTGATTTTACATCATGTAAGCTTTTAAATCAAACTCCTGAGCAGACCTCTCCGATGCGTTCTGATGAAAATATCCATAAAAAGTCTTTTTAAAAAAGCAGCATACTAAACGCTCTTGTTTCTCCTCTCAAACAGATGGACAGCAGACGACCTGAGGCGACATCAGCATGCTTCAGTGTCAGCAGGGCAGTCTGGTCCTAACCCATTAAGAGCTCTAAAAACAAGTAAAAGCACTTAAAAATCAATTACTCCAGCGCTTGCCACCTCCACTTTATCCAGCAGCACATCCTGCTTGGCCAAAAAAAGTTTGTGTCTGTTCTCAGAAAAACTTTAAAAAGTTTTCTCTCATATTTTTACTGATGGCTGATAAACAGTTAATGATCGAACTGGGGTCGCTTGGTTTGAGCTGATGTTTTCAAAGCGGCAGAAACACTTTGAAACGGGTAGCTGGCCTCACCCCTTGCCCCTCACTCTGCACTTTAACCTTTGGCAGTGAAACTGAGTATTTTTTGGTAGGAGCTCCTGGGCACCAACCATTCATCCACTGTTCTGCCCAAGTTATACATGTTGACTCAAACCCAGCTCTCCTGGGTAAAAGCTCCCTGTTGCTGCCACGTCTTATTTCCTGTATGGATGTCTTTGCTCTTCATACTCTTCACTTCTTTATGCCAAAAATAACTCAAATTCACCCGTCACTTGTGAGCTGCTGTAAAGCCTGAAAGCATGGACAGACTGTAGGTCCCTCTGTGAGGTGTGATCAAATACTGACAGCCAATGAAAAATATGTACCTGAATTGTATTTGGCCGATTTCAAGGGCATGATGTGCAGGGAGAGAGCTAAAAATATCAGCCATGAAAGCTGTCTGCACATGTCCGAGAAGATGATTGAGAGGCTCAGGGGTTATCTTCTTTGTTCCCTGAATACCAAGACTTTGGGGAACAACTGAATAAAAACAGAAATGAGATATTCTGATTGTCCAGGGTTAAAATTTGGGTTGGTCTTAGACCTCAGAGAGTCCAAGCTTTTTTTGTCCTGTTACACCAAAAACATGGGGTCTATACAAGCTTCATGTTATGATTGCTGATGATTTTACCTATAGGGAACTTTCGTAGGGAAACGAAGGGGAACTAGACACCTGTCTTTGTAAAACTGCGAGAACTTGGAGTTTGTGTTTTTCCTATTTTGTTGTGCTTTTCTTGTTTCCAACCTGTCACAGTACACGAGTGCCCTTGTCCCAGGCTGGACATCTCTTCCTGTTTAAAGGGAGTTCGTTCTTCCCACCGTTGCCAAATGCTACTCATAGGGTATTGTTTGATTTGTGTGGTTTTCTCTGTAACACTGGAAAGTCTTTAACTTACAGTAACTTGTAGGTTTGAATGTTGAATATTATCTTGCTTTAACAAGTCCTCCGACAATAACACTCTGGAGTCTGTCTTTGTCCTGTCTTCCTCCCCTCACCCCCAACCAGCGGATGGCCGCCCCTCCCTGAGCCTGGTCCTGCTGGAAGTTTCTTCCTCTTAAAAGGGAGTTTTTCCTTCCCACTGTTGCTAAATGCTTGTTTATAGGGGTCTCCTGATGGATGTTTCTCTGTGTTTACCTTAGAGCATAAATTATACATATTAAAAAGAATGAAATCAAATAAATCAGTAAAACTGAATTGAAAGAAAGAGTGAGACAGTCGATATCAGGATGTCAACACGTGACTTTTGGTGGAAATATCATCTGAATTTCAGGAGCGGGACCACTCCTCATTCACGCCCCTTCCGGCCTCAGGCTATATATCCCCAAGCTATATATCCCCAGGCTATATATCCCCTTCACTAATACCTGCTGTTCTCATTTTCATGCCCCCCCCCCCTTTTCCTTCTCTTCTCCTCTTCTCCTTTCCTTCATTCACTTCTCGTTAGTACATGGGGATCTGCCCGGCCCGGGAGCAGTCGCCAGTCCCCTTCGAGGCCTTCCCCAAACCGCAGTACCAGTTCATAGTTCCTCATCCTTCATCGCTCATCGTTACTGAGGATGTGGTCCCAGCTAGTGAAATGAAAACAGAGTTTGAGTCCATATTTCTAATGTTTTTTCACTGTTTGGTTAACTACTAAGATCATAGCTGTGCTGAACTTTTACAAAGTTAAAGACATTTCGATCACCCAGGTGCAGAGGTCCACGTCTAACAGTCACAGCCATCATTCTACATGCACTTATTCACATGACTGCTTCACTTCACCTTAAAAAGTCTGAATAAGCTCTCCTCAGTTTGATTTCACTCAGCCATCATCTTTGCAAAAGCCATATTTGCCATAAATGAGCCACAAGTGAAAATGGCTGTAAAAAGATCTTCAGCCAAACCAGGGCTTTAACTGAGCTGTGAAGTGCTCAAACATAAGAGAATGTGTGTGTTTTCCTAAGCGAACCCTCTCTATCGGCACCGTGTGTATTTTGGTCGACGGGCTTTGATGTCACTGCATTATCTAACACAATAATTACCATGTGAGCAGATTTGCCCGCAGACCTCTTCTCGCTTTAGCTGATGCACCACATAACAAAAGCAGCTAAAAGGTGCCTTTGAAGTCTGCTGAGGTCTAATTTGTCCCCATCAAACGGTCAGAGGAGCCCCTCGGCTGTCCGGGGGAGTCCCGTGTCCCGTCTTTGACTCTCCGTGTCCTACGCTTATCTCGCAAACAGAGTTTCCTCCCATCCTTACCTCCACCATCTTATAATCTCAAGGCGTTCCTTCCAGTTTGCTTCTTCTGTCACTCCTCAGGCTTTGTTTTAATGTTGGCAGGTGGCGGGGGGACTCTGGCAAAGCGGCATCTTTGATGAGTGTGCAGGGTTTTCTCGCCGATGTGCAGTAAACCTGAGGAGGGGACGAACAGTACGAGGTTATTAACGATCCAGCAGCTCAGTCCAATTTGGCTGCTCAGATGCTTATATGCGTGCAAAGAGCAAAGAACTGTCTTTGAGCTTTGATCAGGCTTTTTTTCCCGGGTTTATTCAGCCATCTGGTAAATGGCTCTCTTTTCACAGCCAAAATCGCTCAGCAGATAGATGTGTAGATAGATAGATAGCCAAATGCCACAGAAAGAGAAGCAAAATGTCCATAAAGAGATATGAAAAGCCCACAATGAAGATGGATGATTACCTGCGGTCTCCGATATGCCGCTCCACCTGCTGTCCTCCTCTCTGTGTGACTCTCAGCAGATACGACCAGCAGACGTCGCCTCAGGAGCTTCTGGCTCTGCTGCTCGCGCCTCTGTTAGCAGCTTTGCTCTCTCACTGCTCTGGTCTCCGTTCATCATTAATGAGACGAGCACACTTTCTGCACATGTTTCTGTGCACGTATGACACAGTCAGGGCTCCCAGCCTGGTCCTCCACTCTGGAGTCTCTGTGCACAGTTGCCCCAAGAGCAACTTCACGGACTGTAAGCTGTAAGTTATCAGTCTGCATCTGTGGAGTGTGTCATGCAGACGATCAGTACAGTGACCTCACAGCAGCCATGTTATTGGTCACAAGATGTCATTAAAATGCTCCAAAAGGCTCCAACAGCACAAACACGGTCCAGAGGTCCAGTTCAGCTGAAGCTAGCAGACAGCTAGCACCTGTCAGTCAAAGAGGCCACGCCCCTAATAATGATGCAAACAGATGAGTTATAAAAACATTCTTCCCCTCCTAAAGTTGCTATTAAAGGAGCAAATTATCCATAGAGACTAAAGCAGTTTGTTTTACCATGAGCGTCTGTGGGGACGGACTCACTGCTGGAGCTTCTGGTGGACACTGAGGGGCTGCAGATTTCACTTCCAGTCCTGGAGGTTGATGCTTTCTCTTTTCATCTTCTTGACTGTGACAGAAGTACGCATGTTGTGCTTGACTTACTACTTGGAGAGCAGGAACGCCACTAGGATTAGAGGAGCAGGATTTTAAACTTGATTAAACTGGATTTAACATGGAGCCAATATAGGAGAAACATGCTCTCTCTTTCTCGTCCCTGATTCTTCCCCCTTGATAGACATGAAGCAATAATTCTGTGTTAAATACAAACATATAACATCAAAGTATATGAAGGAAATGTGCTGAATGTTTACCAAGTACATTTCATTTGACTATGTGTCATTGAATGTAACATTTTACATTGCAATTGTGCACAAAAGTGACAGGAATATTTTAGATAAAATTAAATGAGTCAAAGTCAGCATTTGTTTTTTTCATGTGTGTGTGTGTTTGCTGGACGAGGTTTTGCAGCATTTTAGTGATGATGTGCATTAACTGAGTCATCGTGTTGGAGTTGCTGATTAAAGCCTGCCTGCTGTAATCATCCTGGCCCTTTATTTATCACTGTTGTGATTTTTAATGAAATGCTTTACTGCGTTTCTTTGTGCTCCTCTTTGTCCTCGTGTCTCGTCTTTATTTAAAAACAAAAAGTCTCTTTTCTGGGTGTTATATAAGTTTTATGAGCTCTTTGGTAATCCTGCCTCTGGTGTCTGAATCCGAGTCCTTTGTCCCAAAACACCCTCGGCTCCTCTGCACTTTTATCTCCTTGAACTTTTTCTTCCTCCTCGTCCTCCTCCTCTTCTCATCACCTGCTTCATTCTATTCAGATCAGCCTCTCTCCTCTGCTCCCTCCTCTCCTGTCTTGTCCACTTACAGTCATTTCCTCCCTCACCCCCTTCCTTCCCCTCGCTGTGTCCCTGCTCCTCGTTCCTTTATTTTCTCCATAATCAGATTCTTCTCAGAGGAGCCCTCCCCCTCACAGCTCTCTCCCTCATCTTCTCATCCTAGCACATTTTCCCTGCACTTCATGCCTCATAGCTCTGCACTTCGTGATGTGCTAATATAAAGAAGAATCACCCTCATGTTTATGCACACCCACACATGCAGCCAACAGGAGCATCCCCACAGATGCTCTCAGAGACGGTTCCTGTTTGTTTGCATGTCTGTGGAGCTCTTTGCAGAGGCAGTGCTGCCACAGGAAGTTTAAGCTTCTTTTCAGACGCGGATGCTCATCGACTTCAGCGCACATATGGGCTCCCTGCAGGAGTCCCGCGGGCCTATTGAATGTGTCTCGAGAAGATCGCGGTCTGATGTTTTAATGCAGTCGAGCGTGCCAGTGACTGAGCTGCTTCTGAAGGTAAATGTGTTTGAACTTTGGAGGCAAAGGAAGAAAGAAGAAGAAAAACCTCACAGGAGGCCTGTTTTTGCACATTTGTGGTTTCCAGATGTTAAACCCTGTAGACCTGAGCTTCCCTCGTAACAGCTCCACCTTTGTGCTTTAGGATGAATTTCATAGTGACGATCCCCTGTTCAAGGTCTGAAGTGGAATCATTGTTTGGTGCTAATATCACCTTGTTTTTGATGACTGAACAGAGCCTCACAGAGTTGCTGATTTACCTTCAGAGAGAAATACTGCACAGTTTCACTTGAAGTCAATGTGGATTGCTAAAGGAGCCTGTGAGGTACAGACTCGGACACCTACGAGTCGGGGGGTCTCGGGATAACATCTTTTATTATTTGCATGCTGCTGGTTTTAGTGAACAAGGACCTCGTTCAGTGAAAACAGCAGCATGTAAAATGTAAGGGCGTGGATCACAGAAAGGGATGGACACCCGGATTTGGGGAGGAACTGCAAGATCAAGGATGTCTGTATGATGAGAGCGGGAGATTGATAGACGGACCGATAGATCCAATGAGAAGAGAGAGCTGAAAGTGAAGGCAATGTTGTGTTTTTATTGGTTCATCTACGTTCTTAGCCTCAGCATGACCGACCACGAGCTGTGAGTCCTGACCTGAAGAATGAGGTTGTGGATACCGGCAGCAGAAATGAGCTTCCTCTAAAAAGTGTCTGTGCTCAGCTGAGTCATTCAGGAGGACCTCAAAGCAGAACCTCTGCTCCTCAACAACAAAGGACCAGGAGTTCTTCTGGATGAATCCGAGGCAGGCGTTTCCAACTGGGAGGAGCCCGAGGACACTTACAGGACAATCTGAAGCATCTCTGCTTAAACTGCTCCCCCAACAACTTGGATCTGGATGAGTGATGGAAGACATGAGAATCAAACTGAAACACACCAACTCAAACTAGATGCAAAACAACAAAAAAGACACAAAGAAGTGCAAAAAGGCAAAAGCTGGAAGCAAAATACTCAAAACGAGACACAAAACAGCCACGAATAGAAGCAAAGAGACACAAATGGCTGCAGAGAGAAGCAAGACAGACACGAGAAGATCCGGTCTGGTTATAAACAGACGCGCTGAGTGGGAAAATATATGTCATCGACTACAAATGACACGACTTTGTGTCTCTACCAGTCTGCGGGCATCGTTCCTCAGCAGGAGTGTCAGGGCCCTTTCATGAGTCTGGAGCACAGTCGCTGACTTTTCATTGTTCTCGAGCACACAGAGAAAAATAAGCCATAAACACACACAGAGGGTTTAATCACGGCTCCATCGCAGTGAAAAGACACTGCAGAGTATCTTGTCGCAGAATTGTTTCCGTGTATCTTGTTCGTGCATCTTATCGGTGAATCCACACTGCGGCGAGTAATGAAGATAAAGTCGGGGTAAACGGGGAATATTGAGATGGAGTATGTTTTCTGTCTGGGCCACATGCTGCTATCTAGACTCACGCTCAGAGCCTCGCCCGAGGGGTCTAAAAGCAGAAAGCCGGGCATTTTAATTCAAATCAGTGGAGAGAATAAAAAAAGATGCTGAGGTGGGGGTAACACAGGCGTTCTTACCCTAACATGAATCGGTCAATGGAAGCTGCCTTTAACCATGAACAACAGCAGAACTGCAGTTTGTTCATGCACAGCCGTGTTTGTCAGGTGATGGAATCTCAGAGAAGAAAGCATTTTTTCATCTTGTGCTGATTAATTATTGAATTATCGATAATTAATGCTGTTTTATCCTATGTTACAAAACTGAGCAGAGGGAAACTGGAACAGGCAGCAGCTCTGTGGTATTTATAGCCCCACAGCTCTAAAGGTTCTGAATGAGGCGAGGAGAAATGACTGTGTAATCCTCCCGGCTGTGTACCGTCCTCGTGATGGATAGAATAATGTGTGAGAGAAAGCAATGTGTGAAGAAGACAATAATTAAGCCCCGCAGATTTATCAGCCCTCTGCTTAACCCATCCCCAGCCTCTCCGCTCTGCTCTCCTCCTGTTACTGTATCCACTTTGATCTCTCCATCTCTCTCCTCCATTTTATCGTTTTTCTATCCACTTCTTGTCCTCGCTTTCCTCCTCTGGTTCTAAAACTGACTTCTAACTATTTATGTCTCAGATTCAGATGTGAAGCCAGAGAGAAGCAGCAAAGTCTGCAGCAACTTTTTAATCTGGAAGCATTTCAAACTGTTTCTCCTTCCACTATTCTTATGTAGATCCTGTTATGTGGAATTCATAATAAGACCAGACCTGCCCTGGTGTACAAGTAAGTGGCCAGGAGATGCAGATGTCTAGTATAAAATATAGATACCATCCTCATTTTCCAGCCCACACCAGCTGGTCTGTCCTTGTGTCCTGCTGTAGAGCGAACATACAGATCCATGCTGACACACAGAATAAGCTGGTGTATGCCTTTGGTCCTGCTTATCATATTAATGGACAGACCTGCAGGTGTAGCCAGCTGAGGAACCTCTGGACAGTTCTGTGGTTCTGATGACATCTTCGGAGCACGACCTTCAGCATACACAGGAGCAGCAGACACTTAGTAAACAGCAGTTTTTCTCTCCTGAAAGAAGTGGAGCGCCCCCTCTGGGCTGGGAGAAGTTTGCCCCAAACGGGGGGCCTCTCTGGGATTAGTAGTTATTATGCTGTTATGATGATATTTGTGCAATGGCTGCCTAACTGACTGAAATTATTGGTAGATCAGGTATAATCGTCTTTGGGTATGACTGCATGGACTTTACAATAAGGATATTTCACCTCATAGTTCCCCCTACTGGAGCCCTAAGGCATTACCAGCGGAGCAGCGCACAATCAACCCAGGCAAAACCCAAACTACTGATTTCTGCTCTTTTGTTGTTTTGTGTTGCTGTAGTTAAGATCCAGTGGGAATGCAAACAACAATGACACACAGTGGAGTGTGTGTTGGAGGTCAGACGTTAACATCACTGCTGCCTGATGGAAAAAGGCCTCACTGAAACACTTCATGGGTTTATGATCTCTCTGTGCACACTTTCAGTCCACCTGTGGCTCTTTTTTCCCCTAAACCTTCATTCTGTGTGTGTTTCTGGTGTTTCTTCACAGCTAACAACTGTTTGTTGCCCTCCACCCTCCTCCAAGGCTGGACAGAGAGGACAACAGGAGCTGCAGATAAACAGCAGCTCTAATGAACAATCAATCTATTCAAACTATAATTGATCTGTTTGTTCAGGCAATCAGCATATTTGATTAACAGACACTAGAGGAGGTTCAAGACGAGGTCAAAGCGCTTCTGAGGAGGCGTTGTGTCAGACCTCACTGCAAACATACGTGATACACGATGCTGAGGGCTTCTCATCACCTGCTGATATGTGATGGATGGTTTTATGCCTGAGAACACATCCCACCGTGTTTGCTTGGATGCACTGTGGGACGCACCGGGAATCACATCCTGGGACTCTGTGTCTGATGGAAACAGGACGGAGCACAAACCCGACAGGCAGAAACAGTCCAGTGCTTTCATTAAACTGAGGCAAAAACATCAGAGACAAGACTGATCTGACAACATGACAAGAAACTGGAGAAGACGGCAGGTACATATACTGGGGGCGGACGTGGGAACGGGAAACATGTGACCATGTGCGTGTAGGCAGTCTTTTGTGGATCAGTCACAGGAATATCAATCATGTGACCGTGGCTCACGTTCAGTTTCACCTGTTTGCTGAGTCCTTTTATTTTAAATTGTTTTCTTTTTTTCTCTCTGGCTGGATTCGGTATTAAAACTGAATAAAGTGATTTTTATGAAGGTTTGGATTAAAATAAAGTCTTTCACAACAGGAATCCTGCACTTTGAAAAAAAAGAAAAGCTGGGAGCAGCAGACCCATCTCACATGCTATGACCTGAAGCTTCCCAGACTCCTGGAGACGGTCACTGTTGGAAACATATTTAACTGCATGGCCTTTGCAGTTCTGCCTTATCAGTGCTCCTAGCTGATAACAGTTTGTGGTCCTACTTTTCAAGGACTGACAGTGACGGATTCTTGGCGGGATTAAGATCTGCAGATATTCCTGGTCACCTTAGTTATCACTTTTGCCATAAGATACGGAACTCCAAGCTGGAAAATGCGCAGATTTTTACAGAATTCCTCCTGGAATGCTGACGTTGGTCAAGGATCAGCTGTGTCCCTGTCAGAATGTGGGGCCAAATGCAGGATTCTGGAAACCAGGAGCAAAACATAGCTTTAATGCTGAACTCTTTCAAAAATCCAGAACAGCAGTTGAACAGGAGCAAGAAATCCAAAAACTAGGAAACATAGAACCATGAGAGATGATGTGATCATGAACAGAAGGACACAACGGGTGAAAACACAGCTGAAGATAACTTCCCCTTCCACCTCATTAGGTTAATTAATGCAGACACAAGACACAGAAAATAATCACAATCAGAGTAAAACAGGAAGTAACTAACACACACACACTGTGGAAAATATCTGTGTGTTTCTAACTCTAAAGGAGGAAACTCCAGGACAATAATTATCAGGAAGAAGAACCCCCAAAAACTCCGGCTGATAGAAACGAAATCATGAAAGCACAGAACCCTGGGACCATGACAAAGTCCGTCTTTGAGGACATTTTTAGTGAAAAAGTGGGAGGACGAGCAGAAGCCATCAAAGGCTGATCGTCAGGAATTCGTCACCACTGCCAAAACGCTGACCCGTGACAGTGTCAGTTTTTTGTTACGGGAACCTGGGCAATGCTAATTTTAGAGTTGGGGTCCAAAAATAAAACCTCCCTGAAGTGTTCTGTAGCTGCACACTGAAGGACAATAACTTCAAGATCGACTCTCACTGTCAGATAAAGACATCCAAGTCATAGAAGACCTGCTGTGTGACTGAGACACACCTGTGGCTTTGAAGAAACACCAGCACCTGAATGTGAACAGCAGCAGCTGTAGCTTCCACTGACTCGTCAATCTTGTGCTGATTGTTGCTTCTTTGACAATCTGACCTCCAAACTGAGTCTCAGGTCTGCTACTCTGCTTCCATGGAAATGACACGAATCTTCGCTCGTCTGTGAAGCTCACCGCACCGGTGACTCAGTTCAGTTGTCCACCTTCGTTAGGTCCAATCAGCCGAGCGTGCACCAGCCCTGCGAGCTGCGTGGCCGAATGCCAGATCGGTCTTTATTATTCAGCCGAGCCTCAGAGATCAAATAAAACTGAACGAACAGATGCGCTCGCGGCTATCTCCGCAGTCAGCTGGTAGCAGAGCGCTCTGAACCCGTGACCTGTTTTTTAAATGCATGTGACTACATGTGAAGGCGAGCGACCCGACGCAGCCTTTTATTGAGCCACTGTCATTCTGCTGCTTTCTGCTGATCGATTTTTGAGCCTTTCAGAGTGTTGATGTCGCCCACGACACTGATTGCTTCAGGACTGTCAGAGTTTCTCCAAACAGCCACAGAGTTGACTTTTTAAAGTTTTAAGGGTCCTCGGGACAGAGATGTTACCTGTCATGGACGAACTTGGGGGTTATGCAGGTCACTGGCAGCATGTAAAGATCTCTCCCTTTGGCCTTTAGACGGCTCTCGGTGAACAGCGTCAGAGTTTGATAGTCCTGTCCTGTTTCCAGCCCTCTCCCTCTCTCTTTGTGTTCGGGGACTCGACTCACGCTCTGACACTTTGGGAATGGACTGCCACTCTTGCCTTCACCCTTTGTCTCCATTTTACTCCATTTTGACTCGCCTAAAGCCAATCTCTCCCTCTGCCTCATTCTTTGTCTCTCTTGCCGTCATCCTGCGTCTCTGACTCCATTTCTTCGTGTCACTCAGCAGAACCTGAGCGCTTCGCTGACCTTTTCCTTCGTCTTCTCTTCCTGTCACAGAATCTTTGAATAAAACATAGACCAAAGACATTTTCATTGACCTCTGGCACCTTCGATGCAGTGCGAAGTGGCCACTTTCACACCTTATAAAAATCTGACTGAAACTCCTGTGAATAATCTACAGTCTCGCCCTCAGGCTGAAATCTGCACAGGGAGCTCAAATTGAAAGAAGCGATCAAATGCCAGAACAGGATTACAGCGATATGATCATGTGATCCAGAGCATACCTCGCATACTGAACAGGAGGAGAAATAATGTTCGATTGGACGGAGTGGATAAAGTGTCTGCAGCGTTGTACTGCACACACATAAGGAGAAGGTTTGCTGCTGTCCTAAATGCATTATGCATTATCTCAGTTCATGTAGTTACTGCCATTCAGATCACCTCTCAGGTAAAGCGTGCAGTGTTATTCCATCCCGTGTCCTGCGTAACTTTGGGTTTAACCCTGATTCTTCAGTCTTATGAAAACAGTTCACTTCTTATACTTCGCACCAAACTGAGAACGGCAGGTAAAAAACCACCGCCCACCGACAGGTCTGTGGAAACAGCATCACCACAGCCTCACACTGATAGTAAGAGACTGGAATTTTTTTCCTGATGATGAGAAATGTGAATTCTTAGAAGCAACCCTTTTTTTTTTTTTTTTTTTTTTTTTTTGCAACATTTTTTTTTTTTTTCTTGTTTCTT
>VUQG01001314.1:6916-21088 GCA_015106755.1 Etia nguti | reverse complement strand
CAACCGGCAAAAAAAAAAAAAAAAAAAAAAAAAAGTAAAATTTTAAAAAAAAAAAAAAAAATGTTTTATTTGAAACAATTTAATTTTTAACATGAAACAAAATAACATTTCTCAATGTTTTTTTTGTGTTTTTTTTTTTAAACATTAGCCAGAAAATGTTATATTTATATATCAGTTTGAACTAGCACATTGAGCAAAATGGCAGTAGTAACATTTATTTTTAGTTAGCTTCTAAAAAGAAGCCAGTTTATAAAAAATGACAAAATAAATGTACGTAAAAAAAACTAAAGCATTTAAACTTCTAGAGGAATGGAAACATCCATAGTCACAAAATTAAAATATAGAACTTGAATAAATGTGAATGGTTCACAGTATTCTACTAAAAAAATATATCGTGTACAAAAATATTTACAGTTACTATAACACAGAGTGTATTTTTATAGTTCAGAGATTTCACAAATCTCACTGTAGGTTTAGGGGAAACTAGCCTACATCGATAATTTGAGAGTAACAGTTGTTGCTGCTAAAGCTAACAGTTAGCTAGCTAACTGTTATCTTGTTTTATGATGCTTTAGTAAATAAAATGGAGTAGAAGAATGCTACTGTGGCAAAGTTCTTAGAAAAAAACTAATTTGATTTAAGTTTGATGTGCTGATAATGTATAAAACAAACAAAATAAAAAAAATCATAAGGAAACGTTAAAGCTAGTTTTATGTTAATTGCTAATGAGATGTGGTTCCCAAATGAAGCATCATTCTTGTGTATGTCCATGTGTATCTTGGAATTACAACCATAAATTATTATTGCAATATTAAACTGTACAAAAAGTTAATCACCTGTTTCCTATATGAGTGCTTTTTACACATTAATTTCCCCCAAAAGAATCTGACTTAAAACCAAACATCTCTTCTGAGAGAAATTTAGCCTACTTCAAGAATGCTCAATCTGAGAGTCCACTTTGGAGGGACTCGAGTCAATCTATACACTCATGAAGTGATATACATTTTTTAAAAAGTTCAGGCTAAGTCTAGATGTCTCGAATAAGCTACCTCACTTATTTTACTCCTTTGGTATGAAGTTTGCAGTGTGGTTATGCAACAATAATAATAAGTCAGTTAAGTGTAGGAAAAGTTGTGATTTGGGTAAAAACAGTTAACATTTCCTCAATCTTTCTTTTTTCTTAGATGCAATTTTGGACTGGCTCTTGTGTTCATTAGACAATAAATATAATTGAAATAACTGAAACCCACAGGCCTTGGGCTTCCCAAATTGCTCAGTTTCAAACAATTCAATTAAAATCAGTTTAAAGTCCTACATATAGTCTTAGAAAAAAAAATACTAAACGAGACCATTAAGTTTGAACAAAAAACATATAAAAACACAATGAGAAATCAGTTAAAGCTAGCTTCGTGTTTACAGGTTGATGTTAATTCCTTGGTTGTTCACTTGACAATCCATACTAGCTTTGGGAACAAAAGATGTCGTGCTCATGTCCATGTGCTACGAAAGACAGTCTCTGCCTATATGTTGATCGAAGAGGATATCATTCAAGGTGCTAAGAGGAAGAGGAGGATAAGGAGAATGGAGAGAAGGGGAGGACCGAGGAAGAACCTTCAGAAGAATTGAGGAGCTGATCACACCACGCCGGCTCGTCCAGGTTTATTTCAACAAATGGGTCACTGGAGCAAACTGCTGTGAGAGAGGACAAAGACAAAACTGAATTTATTTGTCAAAATTATTCATTCCTGTCATTCCTTTAAATTACTATTATAAGTAATCAGATTTCACGTGACATCATGTGCACATTTCTCAAGAGCTGTCCGGCATATTGGATGTGATACTTAATACTGACTCAAACATAGACACCATACTCACACGTCGTTTCCATACATATTATCGCTTTTTTTTTCACAATGCCTATAATCTGCTGTGCTGTTAGCTGATGCAATCATCAAGGACAGACAGAAAATCTTTCTTTTATCGCTTTCCTGATGATAGGGATTGAAGAAGACAGTGGATTGCAAAATGGAAATTGCCAACTTATCTGCAAACACCTAATCACTGTGCAGCAGTAAAACATTAAAAAGTGCCACAAAAAGAGACAATTTTCACTTTTAGAGTAAAACTGATGTATCACTTCTGCAGCCAACACCTTTAAAATGTAGAGATTTTCATTTAAAGCCAAATGGTCTCTACCTTCAGTTGGTTACTGACCTGTTTCTAGGACTACCTTTTGAATTTTTTATGAACTAAAAACATTTCAGGAAAAAAAGTCCACATTTGGAGGTCGGGATTGTTCAGGGCAGCACAAGTCACATCACTCCCTACACCAGCGACCACAGTAAGAGTCCCATATACAGCTGTGGTTGGAAGTTTCCATACGCTTATTATAGGCATGAATGTCATGACCGTAGTGCTTTGTGTTTGTATTTGCATTATTAAAGAAAAATCTTACTTGGGTTGTTGTTGTTTTCATTCTGCTGCTCCCCAATAGCATCAAAGAACAGGTTGGTACTGCTCGGTGGGTTGGATATCTTGTCAGCTTCATCACTACTCAGTGAGGGAGTGGTGTTTTCAGTGGGTGAAGTCTCCACACCGTTTGCTTCTGTCTGTTCCTCAGGAGCTGAATAGAGAGGTCAAACAGAAGACAAACAGGATTTTTGAGATAAGGTGCAACTTTCATTAGTGCTGCTAGTTAGTGAATGTATTCAGACTTGAATGTATTTTGGGTAATCCCCAAGGTGCTAAAGACATTTACTGTAGTTTAAACCGATCTGAACATAAACAGTAACACATGAAAGGCAATCCTGTTCGTGCGTCACCAGAGGAGTTGACATAAAAGAGATGAAAGAGGCAAAACAGTGTGTCATAGTCAGGGTTTAAAGTGGCCAGGTGGTTTGTTTTGTTTTGTTTTGGGGGGGGGCACAACACAGAAATGACTGCAGGTGTTCATAAGTTGCTGCAGTACTTTAGCATCTAGTTAGCCTTACAGAAGTGGAGCGAGCATAAAGGGAGTAACATGTTGTGTCAGGTATTTTTACATGCAGCATTTTTATCAGCTCAACAAACATCAGCAAACACAAAAACTGCTTGCATGCAGTTTGCTTCAAAGTGAGTGTAAAGTAAAGAACGGAGTGTGACTGGTGCACAGTGGCTGTGGTTTCATGCTCAGAGTTAGGTTACATGAAGTGTAGCAGAGATTCGTATGATTTTTAGCTGATGATGCTGAGATCCATTGACCAACTTCCACATTCATACCAACATTATATCATCTAGAAAAAACAGATAGCATAAACAGTTTACTGACAGTGTAAAGGATGGAAATCAGCCAGGACAACTCATGAAAAATCTGCTGACATCTGGTTGAATTCAGTTGTGCAAATCCACAAAGAGCAGCAGGTCAGCTGATCACAGCATGTACAATAATAAAATCTACTGGAGCTTTCAATAGAACTTATTGTGAGTCATGATTCTTTTCCAGATACTGAGCCATTACAACCAATTTTAGGGTTACCCTATCTGCTGAATCCACTTTAACCCCTGACTATACACATTTTCCTGTTTAGAGTTAAAGTCACCATTTACAATGTAGACCATAGAAAATAGATTTTTTTTTTCTTCAGATTCAGGCTGAGTATAATTAGAATTAAAAAGTAAGACTAAAGTTTGTATTCCCATCTACTGACATTATTTTATTGTTAATATAGCCCAAGGTTCACTTAGCTTTGCACAAAATAGAAACGTCTGCCAAAGAGCTACTTTTTACTTTTTTACTTTCAGTACATTTCAGGGTGTGTACTTTTTTACTTTTACTTGAGTAAAGAAGTTAAAACAGTACTTCAACTTTTACTGGAGTATTTTTAACACTAGTATACTTTACTTCTACTCAAGTACAGAATGTTTGTATTCTTGCCACCTCTGACAGTACTGAAATAGCTTTCACAGTCACCAAATCTCAATCCATCAGATCACCTTTGGGAAGTGGCAGAATGGGAGATTCTCATCACAGATGTGCATGTGATAAATCTGCAGCAACTTTGTGATGCTATCCTGTCAATATGAACCCAAATCTTTGAACAATGTTTCCAATTGAAATGAAGTTCAACTCCAAGTGTTGCTGCTGATTACGTATAATATTTTTCTACTGAGCACTCAAAGTGTTTTTTAGAACAATAATTAACCAATATGTGTTACTAGTAGCAAAAGAGCAGTAGAATTTGTCAGATGTGTCCTATTGTGATCTGGTGAATATGAAAAATTCTAGCGCTATTATGATGGACATGAAGGACAATTTTTGCATGATCATCAAAAATATAATTTATAGTTAAGAGCTTTACAATTTATTCAATTGAAAAATTAAAACTCTGTCTTTGAGAACTGAAAAACAGTTTCATTTTGTACCGTTCTCTCCACTGGAGTCCTTTTCCTCCGACTGTAGACTCGTGCCGTTAGCGACCGGTGGAGGTGAAAGGTCATCGGTGGCAGCAATATCTTTAGGTACCGGTCGCTCTGAAATGTGACACACATACAAACACCAAAGCAAACTCATTAGGATCATCTTAAGTGCAGACATGTATATGTAAAATGTAATTACACAGAAACACACCCAGATCATCCAGGTAGACTGGCTCAAAGGTGCCAGTGGGCTGGTTGAGATGGCCAACAGGATTTGGACGCTGGAGGTCAAATGAATACGTCTGTGCAAACAAACAAACAAACAAACAAGTAAGATACTAATAAGCGAACATGATGCGTGTATATGCCTGTGTCAGATATTATATTATAAGCCAAGGCTAAGCCCACAGAAAATAATTTCTACTTCCATTTCTTTTTCTTACCCTGGAGGCTCTCCTCAAGAGGTAGAGGATGATACACAGAACAATAATCACTATGATGATAAGCGCCAGGACCACATAACCTAGAGACAAAGATAAGCAGAGCTGTTTTAAAGCAGTGGTAATAGCATTGGGACCACCCAACAAAGGGAATGGGCACAATTAATATTGGGCTGTTATTTTTATGTTGCTAAACTCCTGAGGACATCACTTTAAAAATTCAAAGTATTTAATGATGCAAAAGAAGAATTTTAGAGAAATTACAGTTTCAATTTCTTATCATGTAATCAGCATTGCAACCACTGGGGGTCACTAGCATTTTTTATGGTTGATTTTTTCAGTCCCACCAAGTAAGAAAAACTCAAACTTGTCTCACCCAGGCAGCATACATATTTGAGCCAAATCTAACTTACTTTTAGCACTGGCCAGTGTTCTGTGTGGCATGTCGTATCAAAACTTGCATTTGGTGGAACTGTGGCTGAGTAGTGGTAACCAGGCACATCCTGAGTAAGTGCTGCCAGTCACAACTCAAGACAGCTCACAGGAAACCACTGTTATGTGCCGAAAATCCATTAACATCTAAAAAATGTCCCTGTTTTTTTTTTTTTTTTTTTAATAAAGATTCTAGATCCTATTTATTACCACTGAAACAACTGGCCACTGTAGTTTTAAGAATTTCACTACAACATTTGTGCCCATTTGGGCAATTGTAAATATATGATGCAACAGTCTAATTCAGTGATGTGTTTTTAACATTTTTTGGGACGAACTCAAGTTTTCAATGTCACACACACTAAAAATATAACCACTATTGTAATCAATCATTTAGTAAAAAAAAGTAAAAATGTGGAAAATGATAGCAGAATTAAACAAATAGATAGAATAATTTTATTTTGAACATGTAAATATAACTGAAATAACAAGAGAAAAGAAAAACTTAAAAACATTTTCATAAAAATCTCTAGGTCTACACAATGTTGAAATAACATAATAGATAACATAATAAAGACTTACCTGCAGACGAGCTGACTGGAGGGGGTCCTAAAAGAAACAAACAGCAGGCTCAGTTCAGCTAAAGTCAGTTTATGTTTTTATAATAGAAAAGTGAAGCAAATTCACTTTATAGGTAAAAGTGTAGCATATGTCTGAATATTTACAATTACAAGAGGATCAACATTTGATTTTTCTTTAGTTAATTTGCAACATTTACAAGTGACTTTCTGTTTAGCAGACACTATTTAAGCATAGTGATTCAATTTAAGTCAGGGACTTCTTTCCATCAATCCATATTTCCTGTCAGTATCCACATACTATTCATAAGCTGCTTTTCAAAAAAACACTAAAGATTATTTCAGTTTAATATCCCAAAGAATCGATTAAGGTGTTCCACAAGGATCAGTACTGGGCCCCTTTTAATACTGTATTTACAGTTTTATTATGATGAAACTTTTATATCTATCCCTAACCAGGTTTGCCTTTGTTTTAGTCCTGTCTATAAATAATACCCTAAACTTTGGTTAGATTGCAGGCTGTCCAACAAATTTCAAACTGAACTTGGAGTGTATTTCTCTCTTCATAGAACAATATATTTTGCTGTCTATAAAATTACTTTTTATAATCCACAACAACAACTATCTAGTTAATGACCAAGTTTAAATACAGCAATGAACCTATTAACCCATTTCTATCTTATGTTGACTTTGTGACTTCCAAACATATTTCTGTTGATATGTTGCTTCTTTTGAATTGTTCATAATGTGACTAACCCCTATTCTAAATCTTAGTTACCTGTATTATTGTAATTGTCTTTAAAATATCATAGAGCATGCAAGAGATAATATTCTTACATTGTTTGTTTTGACCACTAAGCATCTATATATCACTTTAAATACAAGAGATGAAAAAGTCAACTAGATATCAGCAAATATTCCTTCTGCTTGAAAACATGGCTCAAATGATTAACCAGAATTGATATTTAAGTCCTAATTTTAAAAAAGAAAGAGGGGAAAAAAAAGGTACAAGTGTGTTGCTTTGTGGTCCTTTTATGTGATACGGTGACGTGCCACTCACTTGTGTCTGAATATTTAGTTTGGCGGGTGTGTTAGAACAGGGTGAGAGTGTTTGAGTGGTTGTGTCTGCAGTCTGCTTACAGCTTCAGAGCATGTGAGCCTGCGAGTGTTGTGGTTTGATGCACAGGAAGACAAAGTGAGGCACACAACTTGTGCGTACGCCTTTTGAATATGTGACGGTACCTGTAGTTCCTGAGCTGGTACCTGGTGTCGTGGAAACACGGGTCGTGTGATCATCACGGCCCGCTCCTCCTTGTGGGACTTTGTTGGTAGCCTCTTTCGTTGTTCCGTTAGTACTTGTTACAGTAGTAAACACTATACCTCCAGACTGTGAAGAGTAACAGGCATCCTTTAGTTTGAAGCATTTCATCTTGTAAGCAGCCTGATTTCTGTTTCACTCATTGAATAAGAAGGCATCTGACTTTGTACAGCATTAGTTTCTGGTTCAAACGACTTCCTATGAGGAGTCTTTGTAGTTCTAGTGAGTTCTTTTTTGATGTGGGGAGTCATGTCTATAGACTGTGAATAAAATAAAAAAAAGGTGACTGTAGCCACTGTGGTATCACCCAGTGGTTTGAGAAGTCTTATTTCGAAGGCATGAGTTGAAAACTTTTCTAGTCGCCATCTTGGTTTTTTGAAATTTGACATCACCATCGAAAGATGAGTGTGGGCGTGAAACCGAGCTCACTGCATACTCGTACAAGAGCCACAACCTAAATCATACACTCCTTTCTCATCTATTTTACTCACATTAGACTATAAATTAAAAAAAGAAAATTATGTTGAGTGCAATATGACTTTAAACAAGCATCTGAGACCATAAACTCCTCAGGAAAGCATTTACAGAGGTAGTAAATCAAATGAGAATTAGCTTCTATATAATCTGCATGCTTTTTGCAACAAGAGGAGTCATCTTGTGCAGGCAGGTTTAAGACACCTCCACGTTGGCTTCAGGTTTGTGTTTCAGAGGCTTGGTTTATCTTTAGTCTGTGATCCTGCACTTCAACTGTGATGATATCACATCCAGTTAAGTGAATTTCAAAATAAATTACTCACATTGTGCTTTTCTACTCAATTTCAGTACTGACATAGCAGCATTATGTAAGTACCGTGTAAATTAGTATATAACAATAGATGTTTTGGGATGTTTTTTAGATATAATTGGTACTTACATAGACCTTTTCTGCTCAGTTCGAGCACTCAAAGTGACTTTTTTACTACAGGCCATGCACCCATTAATACAAGTTTCTCATCAGTTTCGTTATAACATACCGACACATTCAAAGACAAAAACTTAGGCCCTTCGCCCTCAGACTAACTTGAAGCTGAGCCTGATTTTACCATGGCAGCAATTAGGGACATCTGCTTTTTTTCTGCAGCAGAACAAGATGGAAATGTGGCATGCGGCTTTCTAATACTGTTTTGGGGATAGTATAGAGAAGGGGCAGGGTGTTTAGAGACCACAGTAACCAACTGGAAATATTCAGCCGTCAGGACACTGTAAGCTGTATTTCACCTAAATAAAGTAACCTCAGGCCCAACTCAAGAATGAACTGAAAGCCAGTTCAGTACCTGAGCTCTACTACAGACTTATTATTATTTTCATTAGTAATAGTAGTAGTATGAGCTTTGGCAAATTTAGCATAAGACAAAAAATGATGCAATGTCGTCTATTTATCCCAAAAGTTGGGGAAATTACCATCACATCAGACAAAGAAAACAAACATTTATGTTAAAAATAGCGCTGTCAGCGTTAACGAGCTAATACGGCCGTGTTAACGCGGTCATCACGTTTAACGCGATTAAAATTTTTAACGCACTCAACCTGTCTGGAGCTCAGAATGGACAAACTTCGGACAAACTGACCGAAATGCGTTGACAGAGACGTTCTAGGGATCATGTGTCATTCTGCGCTGTCAGCGTTAATCGCGTTAACGCGGGCCAGTTCGCGTTAATGCGATTAACGCTGACAGCACTAGTTAAAAACACACAAAAGGAGGAGTTCAATTAAATGAATGTACATTTAATTATATTTTTTCCAAAAATACAATAGATTTCTTTTTCTTTTGGTATCCTACCTTGACTTGGGTTTTGTAATAATTGCATTTTAAAAGGAATGAAACAAAGCTATTAAAATGGTTTGCTCAGTGTTATTCATCCTTCGTTGATCCATTTCTGATCCTAAACTCAGATTCTACTTGATCAGTAGCTGAAAAGAACTATTTGGGATGTTAAGCTGTTGATGGAGAATCAAGTTAAGCATCCAAAGATCAAACTGAATTTGTGAAAACAGAAACTAAATAAGTACTCTTTATGTTATGTGATGATCAGAGCTGTGATTAAAGGCAGTACACGACAGCCTGTGGGTCTCTAACTCTCTTTACAGATACGTCTGTACAGAGTTTCTGCTTTTAACTATGCAGCTTCATAGTGACAACAAGACTTCAGGAAGTGACTGCATGTTGTGCACCAGGAAATAGTTCCACCGTGAATCGTGCAAAAAGCCTGAATAGGTGGCTTTTTGCACTTTAAAAAGAGCCTGACTGCTGTAGGTGTTACTCTTTATTCCCTTCTTGAAATAAAGCCTATTTGAAGTTTATGGTCTCAAACATGAAATGGACGCCAATAACGTGAACTCATAAGCACAAATTCCCAAACCAGACTTTGACTTTTTACACTTTGAGAACTACGACTTGCTATTTAACTTTGAGATAACTGACTTACCATACTATTCGTTGCCCCTGCTGTAGTACTCTCGGGGACTGTGTGATTTTGCATGTCGTTTTCAGTTCCATTTAAAGTGTATGTGGAAGCGATTGCAGGTGCAGGAGAAACTGTAGCTGACATAAAGGAGAGACGCATTAAATCACTTTGAGGCCACAGGTAACCTCCCCCCTCCCAAAACAGCACTGTAATAAAATAAACTACTACAACTCTGCAAATAATCTAGTGATATAAAAAAATAAATAAATAGAGTTATGCAACAACACAACACAACATTTTCTTATTAACTTTTGTTATTATTTAATTTTCAGCTTTCGTTGCAAAATTTACTTTAATTTCAGTTAGTTTGCTGAGTGGATTTGTTCATTTTAGTTTAGCTTTGATCCGTTTCTGTCATTTTAATTTCAATTCTATTCAATTCAGTATTATTTATATAAATCACAGCAACATTACAAAGCCTTATAATTATTATAATATCTGTATTATTTTTCATGGACAACTCCTGTTAAAAGCAGTTCTGTAGAGACTCAAGAACAAATAAGCCAAACCTCTCATTGGGCAGGTTTTGAATTGACAAAGAGTAAAACTGATGATTTTTTTCCTGAACATTTTTATTTTATGTTAGTTTGTTTGGGAGGACACAGTATCCTTTAGTTCACGATAACCGATGAAGAGCAAAAAATACATGATGAAGGGTATAGCACAGCTGTATAGCACAGATTGGGCCCCCCACTTGCTTCGCATATTAACAAAATGAATATAGTTACAATATAAAACCTTGTAAGATACGTAGTTATAACACATTTATAATGATTAAGGATCGTTTACAAATGTATTGATTTTCTTATTGCTATTGCAATAAGAAAATCAATTTTAAAAAAAACCTTTATCAGGGGTGTGTCTAAAGGGCTGGCACTTGGTGGCCACTGCCCCGAAAGCCACCAAACCACTAAAATATGATTAAATACTCCCAGTTACTCCACCTACTACCATATTTTTATTATAAGGCTTTAATTACTAAGTAAATGTGGAGATTTTCTACCTAATATATACATCTATCTATCATCTATAAATAAATTATTTAGTATTATTATTGTAGATCAAGCAACTCACTAGTAAATAAAGTCATTAAAATCATCATCAAAGCATTTTCATATTAATTAATCTATGTTTCTGACACAGTTATTAATTCTGCATAATGACTACTTTAACTTCAGGTACTGTATGTACTAAAGCTAAATAGATTTACATAATACATGAGTTATTCTTATTACAGAGGACATTTATACTGTAGCATTGCTACTTTTTAAGGACCGAAATACTCCAATATTCTATACTTTACACCAGGAAGGAAACTGATATAAATTGATTTTCAGGTTATCAGATCAAGTGACGTTTATTTCTAAAGCCTAATATTACATGTAAGAGTTCATAGACTTTACGGGCATAAACAAAACATATTAAGAAAGTCACAAAATTATTAAATCAAATATCTAAATGATCATAAATATTTTCAAAAAGTCAGTCTCTTGTTTTGTGTCACTTTCTATCCAAGTCCATCTGTATTTGGACTTGTGGTATGCAAGAACCTCAATATTCTAAGCGTGTTTTATGTTAATTCAGTAATTTTCTAATTTCCAGTTGAACATACCGTTGTCAGGCACAGGACTTGCAGCATTTTGTCCCAGGCAAATAGGAGAAACTGCTAGAACTGAAACAAAAAGAGAGAATGCGCAACAAATAAACATGCAGTAAAAAGTGAGTTAGTCATGGAAAGAGATCAAATGAGATAAAAACCACTGAAATCGCCTCAGGAGGCAGACTGTGGGTGTTCAACATGATTCTAAACTTTACCCTAACATTGTAAATGTTATCCAGATTCTGTGGCTACCCTGTGTGAGATACACAAACCAACTAAACATGCTCATTTACGGTCACCTGGTTGACAAAGCACGCTTGTTAACTGCTGCTGCAAATATGTGTGAAAAACATAACAGCTGGTGTGAAAATGAGAGAAGAGAATGGTGAGAGAAGCAGGACAGGACATATATCATTTTAAATCGTAACAATCAGTCAGTTACAAACTTTCAGTCACTCTGCACTCTGACCTTCGACCTATCTACCAGAGTTCCCCTGTAAGCCTGCAAACCGTATCTGTGTATTACATTGTTATATGTAATGCATACGTTTTCTGTTTACAGTAACTAAATCAGCAACCAAAACACCTTTATATTTACAGGTGCGTTCACATTTTTCGTGGTTGAAAAATTAAAATTTGTAGCGAGACAAATGATTCGAATAATTACATCTAAAAAGAAAACCCCTGTTTTTAGCCTCACGTTGAATTAATAAATTCTGCTAATCTGGTGATATTTGCATTGCTTTGCACAAAAAGCAGATTCAAAGAAGGGCGTGCATATGGCGAGATTTGTGTGCTCCCAGATTACTTCCTGGATATGTCATGCTTCTCGAGTCCCTGAATGACGCTGAAATGTAATCAAATGCATGCAAGTGCAGATTTACGACCAAATCAAGGCTTTCCTTGTGTTGGTCAAAGAAAGTTTTGATGTGGAGTAAAAACTCGAGACTCCTGCAGCATCTGATAGCAAAAACAATCTGAACGTTGCCCTTGAAAGCTTCTGAGTTTTTGAGCATGCAGGAGGACCCCTATCGAAAGCTTTTCTGTTCCCTTTTAATTTTATTTTTAACTTACCACAAATTCAAACTTCCTCTAGAGAGATAATGGAGTGTGAAATCGAAGGTGAAAGCTGCGTGACAGTTGAGCTAAACTCACCGAGGAAGCAGACACGGCTCCACAGGTTCATGGTGGTGACGAATTCACTTTTCTCTCTCTCCTACTCACTGAGATTTTAGCCTCTTAAAGTTGACGTATGACCATCGGCAGGACTGGTGAGTTTCCTTTTTTGTTTCTTATTTTCCTTATTTTGTTCTTTTTTAAAGCGATCCTCTTCTTCTGATGCTGCTCTCACTCCTTAGCTATGAGCTTTCTGCTTGCCGCTTTCTCTCTCTCTTCCTCTCTCTCACCCTCTCCTCCCGCCCTCACTGTGTCTCTTGTCACTCACTCAGTGCCTGTTTCATTTGTGCCTGATGCTTCATGCTTGTTCTGTTAATGCACGCTACACAACCTAAAGCATGCTGAAAACAGGGCGGTCGATTGATGTGGGCCCTTTATTTCTAAGAATCTTAAAGCTTTGTACCTTCATCCAACAACTTTAGGATGAAGCTGAACCTGGACTGTGGGTTATAACCTATGACCCAGCATCAGTTTTGGGTTAGTCACTGGTCCTTGAGTTGCAGGTTGGGATTATAATCTCTGTAATAATATTAATCAGGTGAAAACACTGAAAAAAAAAAGAAGAGCATCAGATCAGATGCACGCTTACATGCTGTTTTTCTTCACTCTTTTTGTGTGTACTTCTCTTTTCCTCCACCTGCTGCAGTCTACCCTAACCTTTTCCTGTAACCCCCCCCCCCCCGCCCTTTTCTCAACATTTCAACCCACTGTTCTCGCTCTCTTACTCTCTATATGGTCTGTATGTATCTCCTCCCTCTCATGTTTCCCTCGCTCTCAGGAACTGAGTCATCGACCACAGGCACAGGATGCTAGCTCAATTTTGGCCTCTCACCTCAGAAACACATCGGCAGGACCTCTTTAGTGTTAATTTTCACTCGACACACAATATAGCATTTTTTAAAAATGCCTACCCAAACTACAGAAAGGGAAACGATTACCTAAAGTGTTTGAAATCCAGCTTTTGGTGCATTGGATGCTTTAAATTTGCAGCTTTTGTCCCATTTTTCTAACCACATTCTCAATGTCTTGACCCAGATTATTGAATATCTCAGGTTTTTTGCGGCTTACAATAGTTTCCAGCTTGCGTATCTCGTCACATTTTGCACAGTGATTCTCATGTGATGCCTAATGTTAACCACACGAGGGAGAAGTTACACAAAACTACAGCACAGATATCACTGATGTTGCACAGATGGCACTGATAAAGGATGGCAACAATCTGAGAGGCAGAGCAAGATCAAGATCGGTAATTTCAGATGAAATTTGAGTCGCTGTGTTAAACCATGTTTTTGTCTATGTCTATATGTCAGGTCGGCTCTTAGACTCCACCTCTCTGGGAACATCTCAGGCCCCCCCAGGTGTGGGGGCCTATCTCCCCCCACCACACTCCCTGCCGGTGGCTGATGCCCTCAACCTTCGGTGTGTTGGTGGTTCTCCTTGTTCCGGGGCTGCTGGGCGACCCCACGTCTGGGGCTCTCCTCAGCTCTTTCCAGGAGGGTGGCACAGTTGCCCCTCCGATGGTCCTCCTTGGGCTCTCACGCTCTGGGGGCCTCTGGATGTCTGGGGCCTGGATCTTCTCCATGCCTGATTCATGCCCTGGAGGAAGAGGCTATGGCTCCCCACACCCCCTAGCAGATCGTTACATGGAGAAACCTTTTGAATACAAGCGCGCTCATGCTCACAGGTGTACACACGGGTGTTCACAGACACAAACTACACCTTTCTTGGC
>VUQG01001309.1:41758-52774 GCA_015106755.1 Etia nguti | reverse complement strand
CCTGACAGCCACCATTCCCTGAGAACATTTCTGATGAAGCTTCACTGAACAATAGTTGGATCAGTTGAAGTCCAGATGCATCTCTCAGGTCTTTGCTAATGTTTCCTTTCTTCCTTCTTAAAAGCATAACTTTCAGATACTGTTTCAGATGCTGTATGTAGATTTTTATTTTTTTTTTAACTGTACTACTTCTTCTTTTGTCCTCCATTTGTCCAGTTCCTTCAGTTTTTTTTTATTTATTTTTTTAAACTTACATTCACACTGCTCAATATGAAAGATGAGCCAAGCTTTCAGGTTACAGCTCTTTGGGAATCACCGTGTTGGTGCAAATTTCACACCTGTCAAAGTTAGATTAATGTAAAAAAAAAAAAAATAGGAATTCACTCAGGCTGCTAGTAACAAAGTGCCTAAAGAAACAGTTTAAAACTTTGTCGTCTGTTATCTGTAGACACATCACTAGTTAATCCCGTGGGTTACTACTGGTATTATTTTATTAGTTAATCTGAAGTTTTGTAGCCAGATTGTGCCTTAAACCTCCCCCCACCCACCCCAATTAAAAGAAATATAACTGCTTCATAAATTAATTCAGGGTCATGGCAGTTGTATTCTGTCACATGCGGATTAACAAGGAGCCAGCACCTTTTCAGTTGTGTGAAATATTAAAGTTGCGCAAAAACAGAGAGAAAACAAGCCTCCTCTGTCGGGGATATATTTATGAGGCACAGCTGTTATGGATGTGGAGGGAATGTGATGATTTATTAAGGGGGCAATGTGCACTCTGCCCTCCTGTGAACAGTCACTGCGAGACAATGCACAGAACCGTCTGTCACCGCATGTAAGTTCCGCGCCTTCCCAGAAGTCATTCCTGTTTCTGCTTTGCATTTATGGGGATGCCGGGGGGAGGGTGTATCTTATGCAATCTTGTGAAAGATACAGTTATCACACGTGTTAAAATAAGGACGCGGTGTGCAGTGACTCTCCGCGGCGCATTTCAATGGCACAAGTCGTATGACGGATCAGAGGAGGATGGAGCAGCCGCGAGCTCTCCACTTCTTCTCGCTAAACAAAACGAGTGGGTTGGGCTTGTGACAAAGTGTCTGCAATCTGACTCGACCCTGTTTTTTTCTCCTCCATGTGGCTCTCATAGAGTACAGAGCGAAGTTTTGAGGGCTGGTACTACACAATCGAGAAACCCGCGAGTCAGGGGGCGTTTTCGAGAAAGTCCAGCGCGCTCCGCGTTTACGCGCAGGACAAACAACACACCGGGATGGCCGAAGTGGACGATACGGCGCAAGCTGCCCGGCCGTCCTGGTACGGCGGGCTGGAGCGGGGTTTTCTTTATCGACGGACTAATTACATCCATGAAATGAACTGCAGCGAAGTGGGGTCTCATCTGTACAGCCGAATGTGTTGCGCAGGTAGGTCCGATCACTGCGCCGCTCTATCCATCGCTCAGTGAGTGTAATTGGAGGAGGCTCTGCTTGGGAGGGGCTGCTGGGGTGCTGATGGTGGTAATGTTAACCTTTTCCGTGCCTCCACCCACGATACAGCAAGCCCTGAGGGCCAAAACAGTGGACGTCCAGAACTAGATGATTGAAATTAGAGATGCTTAAAACACGATATAACTGAAAACCAATTACTGTCCTCATATTTTGGTTTTATTGGGATTTATTTCCTCCATTAGAAAACAAACCTCAGTCTGAGATAATCAGCTTTAAAGTCTTCATTTAGGCACCACAAAATTGATGTGACACAACAGATAAACACCGGCTTTTGCCATGGTAAATACCATCCTGTTTGCTGCTGTGTACAGGCAACACTGCTGATATCTGCATCCCTATTCATATTAAATAAATATATAAATGGTATTTTAGACATTTATAGAAATCAACACTTGGACAATGTTGTTTATTAGTAACATCAGCGATGACAGTCTGATAATTAATTACTTTCCCACTGAGCAGATTATAAGCTGTAAATCTCTTCGTCAACAGAAAGTTAATTTGGATAATAAATTGCTAATTTAAGCATTTTTAGGTAAAAATAACAAAGAACCATGTCAGCTTCCAGCTTCTTAAATCTGAATTTTTAAGCCCTTTAAATGTCTCGCTTTTGGCTCCTTTCAAATGTCTTCACCGGGCAGAGGTCTGTTATCTCAGGAAAGTTTGATTTTGTGATAACGAGGTTACTTCGTGTCCCTGTATGCAGCTTCTTGACGCGATCATTTGTCTTGACATTTAAATGTAAAAACGACTGAGTGACTCAGTACACAGTTAATTTGTCACTCTCCGACTCACCCTGAATATTCTAAAGGAATGCAAACTGTACTTGGTGTTTGTGTTTACCCTCTGATAACACCCTGTGGATGTGTGATGTGTTTTATGGACTTTGGCATTTTCAGTTCTCAGCAGAAATCCACTTTCCCTCTGCACTCGGGTGGGCCAAAACAGTGTTCTGATGGACTCTCAGCTTCTGTGTGTTTTTTACTATGTTGTCATGGCAACCGTGTACACAACACACTTTTCCCACACATAAAAATCATTTGCCCACTGACATATGTAAACACTGCAGGGCCCCAAGTGACCTTGAGCTTTCTTAACAGTAGTCTCAGGTCTCTTTAGGAGCTCAGCACAGGGAAGATTGGAGCTACTAGTTGTTGTGACATTAAAATGGATTATGACTTTAAATATTCAGCTTCCATTGTTTTGTGCTGTAGCCTTTCAACCAGAAGGGGGAGACAAACTGTGTTGAGCAGCAGTATGCACATATGAAGATCATAAATCCAACAATTATCCAGTTCTCATCTTTTCGTAACCGCAAGATTGTAAACACCATGTGTGGCTAATTACGCATGTTTTTGTGCACAGCGTGCTTGAAAGTCATACTGATATTGCAAAAGTGATGCCGAAACATAATATGAGCAAGTTTAAATGCAGCTTTAAATTAAAGTGGTGGTCAGGACATATCCCTGCGTCGCCTTTGGGGTTATTAAGTTTATTTTCCAGCTGTGTTTGCTTTTTAAAAGGAATTCATTCCATTCAGGTATAATAGCAGACACTACCCTGTCTTCTTCTCTGACATGTGCATGCTTTCGTGCACTTGTCATTGTCAGCTCCCTGTTGGATCTGCTCCACCATGCCCTGGGGCTTCCATTCTTCACTTTGGCAGAGTTTCTTCGTAAGTCATCCAGCATTCATACCATCATGAACCCTACCAGGACCTGCGAAGCAGATGATACAAGGTGTTGATTAACATTCCTGTCCTCAGTGGGACTGACATCGCGTGCTGTCTCTTGCAAAAAACACGAATAGGGGTGTGTTTTTTATTTTATTTTAAAAATTGTTTTAGGAGAGAGGCGGCTCCCCCTGCCTGTGAGGAGGGTCGGCTCGCCCTCAGCAGGAATTTACAGACTTAACGCGCTGAACTGTCGCCTTAAAACTGCTATCAGCTCTCACTGCTCAGGATTATCACTGTGTGTTATCAGGCACAGGGAAAGGAGGAATATCCACACAGTACTGCACTGTGTGCACCAAGAGCGTCATTTAGATACTGGCTGATAAGACAGCTGTTTTACAGTCTTAGAATTGAGGTGAAAAAAAGCGCTTATATCTGTTTGCCACCTTTTAAGCATTATAGCAAACTGAGCTTTAAATAAATAAATCTAATTAATTCAATGCCGAGTTTGATTACACCGGGATTTGTTCAAAGAAGCACAAATTTAGCTTCCAGTGCTTTCATTCATCTTAAAACAAATACAGTTTAGCAAGTTTGAAAACTGGAAGTGATTACTTGCGGTTTTCAGTTCTTAAGCCTGCAGACAAATACTCTTCGCATTTGAAATTGAAAACCATAATCCACAGATTTTAGTGTGTTGATCAAAAGCCATTTTGCACAAATTATGTTTAGTTAATTTTAGTGTTTCTGTCTAGAGTCTTTGCTTTTGTTTGTAGCCTGTCAGCGTTCAGGGTCTGTTTAAAGTCTGAAGGTGCAGTCAAGGAAGCTTTCATGCCTCAGGTCCCAACAAGTCACCTCCCTTTATAGGCATCCAAAAAAATTCCTTTTCTTTAGAGTGTTATGTCAGTAACTGCACGTAAAATTGATGTTTTGCAGGGTGAAAGGTGTTGAAGGTATTTTAGTGTGGAGGTGCTATTTGTGAGCACCTGGAGCCAAATGGAAAAACTAATTCTGCACCCAGTTTTTCGGGGATGTTTGACAGAAGTTATTTGCATGAAGAAGATGCAAATGATTGTTGTCATGTGCACACACACACTGTTCAGTCTATCCATGCGGAGCCACAATAGCTGCTTTGTGTCTCGGATAATTTTCTACTGTCTGCTGCTTGTCCGCCCCCTCCACCCCACACCCTCTTTTTTTTCTTTTTTCTTTTTGGTCTGTGGTATTGAACTGGCACGACAGAGAATTGGAGGTCCATCCAAGGAAAAATAGTCTAAATCAAATGCTTCAAATAAAACTGAAGTCCTGCAGTTTGTTCTCATTATTCTTTCTGGTGCTGAATTCTATCCTGAAGACGGCTCCCTCGGTGCCTTTTATTCCTTAATTATCTCCTGATGGCGGAAGAGCTTTCATGCTCGAGGTTTTCTTGTGATTGTACTGTTTTGGGAAATGGCGGAGGACGTTCTTTCTGATGCCTCCTGGCCTGGGTTGTGTGCTCGGGACAAGTTTTTCCATTGATGCTTTGTGGTATTGTGGTATGTCCCGCCACTCTGCCTCTGACCACACGCTGGTTGGTCAGAGGCACTGCTAGCTTGAGCAGTGGAGTTCATTTGGGGTTAACAAGCTTCAGTGGTCTGTTTCTGTACAGCTTAGTCTAAATGAGGGAATGTCTCCTGTTCTGGATTAGTGATCTGTGGGGTCTTTGTGAAAATGAATCTTAGTGCAATAGTTAGCTGTAGCTACAAGATCAGTGGGATTCTTAAACTGTTTTTTTTTTTTCATCCTCAAATTAAACAGAAAATACAATTAAAAGTGCAAAGAATAATGTTAATTGAGGTCTGAGCTCTGGTTTGGGTGGGTGCTGTGTGAGGGTTTTTTCATGGGTGGGGTCTGGGTGTAGATAACAGGGCTGAACCAGGAGGAGAATCTTCCCCGCAGACCTCTCTGTGGTGAATGTCTCTGACATTGCTGCCTGCAGGCAGGCATTTTGCAAGAGGTGGTGAAAAAAAATGTGGCGTTGAATGTCAGAGACAGCAAATGGAGATAGGGATAAAAAAGGGAGCAAGTTCAGGAACTGAATCAGTGGCTTGAACACTCCCACTTAACTCCAGGAGCCTTCAGTGAGAAGCAGTGTTTCAGGCAATAAGAAAAAGTAGAAGTACACAACATCATCGCCTCTGAACCTGCAGAGGCTTCCGTTTGGTTTTGATAGCTGACAGCATGGCGATGGACCAGAGATTCAGAGCCTACTCCTCTGATAGTGTGGGTAGTGACGGGGTGTTCATAGAGGAGTCCTACTACCAGGGGGTGCTCAGGGCCATGGACCACAGAAAAGGTAGAGTTTGTTCCAGCAGTACTGCATTTTTGAGCTTTGTGTTTTTCCTGTAGTTGCATTCTTTGGTTTGAAAATGGTTCAGTCTGTATGTCAGCTCTTGGCTTGGCTTTGTTGTCTGTTTGTTACGTAAAAGTCCAAAAGTTTTGTCTGGATGTCTGAATTTGCAAAGAGTCCAGAGCGAAGTAGTCTTCTGCCTCTCTTTTAACAAATGGGCCACACCCCTTTTTGTGTCACATCTTATCCTTTTTTATTTTTGCTGGTGAACTTTCCTGTCAGACAGAAGAAAATCTGTTTTGTTTTAAATGTGAAATCCTAATTTGAGGTTTTGCAGCACAGACAATATGTAGTCTGTTTAAAAAGATGTTTGAAGTGACAGAGCCACTGAAATTTTTTAGAAGAAAGAGAGCACCCTATTTTGAGCATTGCAACAAGTCCGTGTAATAACATTCAACATCCCAGTTGCAGGATTTGACTATATGACTCATCCATGCACACGGTTTTTCAGGTGATCTGATATCTTACACCTTTTCTTTGTCACAGGGTGAAAATATAAATTCAGGATAAATCTGCAGCCTCAGGCTACAAAACTCAGCCAAGCAAACGCATTATTAGTCAGAGAGATCAGTAGATCTTGTGTTTCAGTGTGATGTATTCAGCCTGATTATTTTAGGAATTTTTAGTGCTGCTTTCAGCCCTCTCAGCCGACCTGAGAAACAGAAGTATCCTGAGCTGCTACATTTTTTTTGTGCAGAAACGCATCTTTTATGTTTCGTAACAGGTGTCCAACCTGTTTGCAAAGCCATATATGAAGAGCCCGAAATCAAAACCAGTGAAAAAGCAGAACTTATCTCTCTGCTTTTGAGGTTTATTTCACTTCTCTGTTGAGACCGCCTCATGCATCAGCGTGCCTGTGAGTCATGGACATAAAGCCACCGTGATTTGGGCGTTGGTGCCACGGGATGTCCTCTTCTTTGGTTCCCTCTTCATCTGATCACTTCTGTTAGCTTTGATCACAGAGCAGATAATACTATCAACCTCTTTACAGCATATCACTGATGAGAAAAAAAACATTTGAACATTAAACATTTGTTTTGTTGAACTGCTCTGTATTTGACAAGCATCCTTATCACTAACTGAAGCACTGCACTGAAGAAGTGAAGTGTACGTTTGATGGTTATCTCTTCAAGTGGCTGCGTGGGTGATAAAATTTAGGAAAAACATTGCATAGAATGTGTTTGATGCCTGCTGGTATATGATAAGCTAGTTGGGAATAAATCTGACTATGAAATCTAAAGGAAAACAGCAACAGCATTGCAGGCTGAAACATGTTCCAGCTGAGGTGCTGCTCCAGAGGATGCCAGAGATAATTTATTCAGGGTTCTTCTGATAAGTAGGAAAGTCTTTGTTTTGCTGATGCCACCATCAGAGCGGGTAACCTGGAGTAAGTCTTCTGTAATGTATTGTCCCTATTGGGCATCAGATGTCCGTGTCTGAGTCAAAGTCACATGTGACTTTTGGTTCTGTCCCTGGGCAAAACAAATATTTCTCACACTGTTTGTGACTCTGGGGAAAAAAAACAGATAAAAAATATTTGAAAGAGTTTTGCTGGAGGTTTTAATCAGAAACAGGGCCATAGTAGTGGTTTAGGCCCAATAAATACAAACTATATTTAGTTTCAGCCATCATGTATCCCAGCCTATGGGTTAGATGATCGCTGTATATAGATGGTGCATACTGCTACATGCAACATGTGACTATGGGAAACAAGGAGGCTTGGGTTCCTGTGCAGAAGTCGCAGCCCAGAATTGTTTCGGACTTCTCAAGCTTTATATGGATGTAGTTCTCGTGTCTGCTCTCAATTATTCAAGGAAACTAGTCTTTGATGAGTATGATATTTATAGTGATTATCTGCCAATAAGCTAGCATGGAAAAAACAATGACGACTCCTGTCTGCTGGCAGGTTAGACAGTCATAAAGTAGTTTGTTTGGGAGGGGGTTAATAATTTAAAAAATACACGGTGCTTATGGTTTGTTTGACTTAAGTCTGGACCATTGAGTTTGTAATACACGATTACTGATTGTTGTTAAAATTCAAAATCTCTTAAATTAACACCCTTAATTAAACAGAGTGTATATTTGCTGTGTTTCCACAGATGAACGGGACAGAGTTCAGAAAAAGACCTTCACAAAATGGGTCAACAAGCACCTTGTGAAGGTAAGTTCTGCTTCAAACAACCCTCGTCCATGAAAATACTTAATTTCACAGCAACTTTACTCTCAGATAGATTAAAAATCTCCAAAAACCTATTAAAATGTTGACTTTATGTCATGTGGAGTTTATAACTCAGCTGTAATTCTCAATGGTAGGTAAAAAGGTCTCCTGCTGTCCTCAGATAACACCAAAAACCTGGACCTTCTTTCATATTCCATCTGGTTACAATAACTTAAATAACACAAAAATGTTTTCTTAGGAGATGCGGAGCTATCTGCTCCCACTGCTGGGAAACATTACCTGAAGATAAAACTGGGAAGAGAATCTAAAACTAAATCAGATTTAGATTCTCCACACCTCCTTTTTAAAAGCTTTGGAAAAGGTGAACAACAGATACAATAGCAACCGCGCTCTTTCCGTTAACTGTTTGCATGTGAGGGGGTGAGTCACACGCACCTGGGCTCACTTTAGCTTGGCGCTCAGGAAGAGCGGTATCGTTGGCTAGGCTCGGTCAGGTTACGCATCTGGAATCCAGATGGTCAGGGTGGCTCATCGGGGCTGTGCAGGGGGACAGGAAGCTCCAGGACTCCATGTTGAATTAGTATTTGATTCAGTGTGAGGCGATCAGTGTTAAATACGTCTGAAACAACACTCGACAAATGTTCTGACCCTTACCCTTAAAAGGAAATGCTTCTAACTACGTGGGGAGCAAAGGCCTGTTACAGTAAGAATTATTTTTGGTAGCTATACTTAGTGGATTATCCAGACTAAAACAGTTTTCATAATAGCAATAATTAAACAGATTTATTAAGCATAACACCAAGATAATAACTGGTTTCAGCCTCTTAAATCTGATTTGCTGCTCATAAATTTTACAGTCATCATAAATTGAACATATCTGGGTTTTGCACCGATGGTCTGACAAAATGAGTAATTTAATATCTAATATTTTTGGTTCTGGGAACTTGTGGTTTGTACGGAGTGAATCTAAATCTCTGTGTAATTCACAGGATCATCAAATGATTAACATGATATAGGAGCTCTGAGTTTCAGTTCACTTCAATTTAGATTTAGCCAAATCACAACAATGTCTCTAGGTGCTTTATGCCTCAAGGTAGTGACCCTACAGTATTGGAGAAAACCCTTATAATCAGACAAGGCCCCTATGAGCAGCACTAGATGATGGTGGGAGAGGAAATACAGGCCAGAGCCAGGTTCAGGGTGGAGCAGCCATCTGCTGTGACAGAAAAGAAAAAGGAGAGGATAGAAAGATATGACAAAACACACACTAAACATGAGAGGAGACACAGTATAATGCAGTGGTGGATAAACACCTCGACAGAGATGCTCAGTGCATCATGGGAAGTCCACTTGCTTCCTGAGCCTAGAGCAGCATAACTAAGGGATGGGTCAGGGGTCACCTGATCCAGCCTTAACCATAAACTCAAAAATGAAAGTTTTTAGTCTGCTCTTTAAAATAGGGAGGGAGTCTGTCTCAGTAGAATTGATGAAAATTAAGAAAATTTTGAACTAATGAGGTCCTGGTTCACGATTTTAAGTAGTAATTAAAAATCAGATTAATTTAAAATTACTCTGGCTCATGTGGTATGTTGGTGGGTCAGGTTGTATTTTTGCTCATTTCTGCCTTAAAACGTAAAGATTACTTGTAATGAAATGCCTTTCATGGGTGCCTTTGGTTTGTTAGTTTACTCCGAGCGACAGTCCAAAACCTAAGGAAAGTCAAAATCGAATTTTCACATCTATGACATAAGACAGGGAATTCTTACATTTGAGTCATTTTATGAGTCACTGTGCTACTCATAAGTGAAGAAGGCAGGGATTTCTTAAAAGAATCCTTTAAAAAAACAAAAAACTTGTCATATGTCATGTTGCTGTGACAACAGGAAAATAATAAATAAATCAAACACTAACTTTGTATGTTGGAATCTCAGGTTTGTAGTAATAGCAGGTGTTATATTTCTATAAGCAGATTTGTTCTGTCATATAATTATTTTTTAAATAGTTGATGTATAAACATGGCCAAAGATTAGAATAATGAAGTCAGCGTGAGTCAAAAGCTCAGACCCAAGACTGCTCTAAACACTCAGCTTTAAGCATTTTTCTACTCTTGGCTTTTAATATCTATTACATCTATTAGGAAAAGAAAAAAACAGTCCTATCTGGGCAGTGTCAGCTGGACCTTGTTGCGTCTCTACAACGCTTTCATGTTGATGAATCCTTGTTTTAACACGGGAAGTCAAGCGTGTTAAAGAGTGAGGAATGTCTGCTGTCGTCCATGTGCATCCTGTGACACGGGGCTCTGTCCGAGATGACTCCCAGGCTTTGTCGATAGTCACTGTTTATTTCTCGGGTAATCCCTGTGATTTACGTCCAAAAGACTTCAGGCAATCTGTCCCTCGAGTCATTTTGGACTCATGGTCACAACAGAGTCGTGAGATTAAACTATGAAGCCCGTAAGTCTCACGGTCAGCTGTCTGATAAGTGCCATGTACTGTAGCATGTTTTACACTTCACTCCAGATTGTGAGGTATGAAAAACAGATGCTGTTCTGTGTTTAATTTAAATCCTTTTTAGCTAGGTCAGTCCCACTGAAACCAATGCAGATCATAGAGAACTAAAGTACATTTATATACATAAAATTAATACAGAGACATGTACATGTTTCTTTAATTTGAAGGATAGAAGGAATCAAATTAAAGAATTTGAAACGGAAAGCAGCTGACTGTCCTTGTTTATCCATTAAATCACACCATCTGTCTCACTGTTCCCTCACAAGTCTTTTACGTTTTACATCTTCTCACATCAAACTGTTTCTTCTTTCCATCCTTCACCCTGCCCTCTTGTTCTTTCCCATCAGCACTGGAAGGCAGAGGTAGGTGCTGTCTGTGAGCAGAGAGCTGAGTGGACACGCACACATTTGTTCCTCCCTGCATGTTCGTGTTGACATTTTTACCCTCCCTTGGCCTCTCTCTTTCATCCACCCTCTTTTACTGCTAACCTCTGATCTTTCCCCTCGCTGACTTCAGCTCTTTTCTGTCTGCTTTTGGAGCATTTTCTGCAGCATGTGTCTGCATGTTCTGTGGCTACAGCTACAACAGCTCAAAAGTGTAACTACAAGTAATAGTAAGGAGCATCCCTTTTATTACTGTGACAGGTAATAAAAGGGGTGAAATCCTTAAAAAGCCAGAGCATATTGCTGCTGCAGAAGGCAGAGGGTAAAAGCAGTCCCCCACTGTTGTGTGTTCACATTTTACTTTTTATGTTCATGTCTTTT
>VUQG01001309.1:4817-31764 GCA_015106755.1 Etia nguti | reverse complement strand
TGCGTCACGTTTTCGTTTTTTTTTTTTTTTTTAAATTAGCTTCTGCTTTTGCAAAATCAAAGCTTGGAAACTTGGCTCTTAGCACGATGCACAGCCTGAAGAGAAAGTTCCACTCGAAGAGGCGTCTGAACAGCGCCTCCAGCAGCACGATGGGCTCCGTCAGTGACCTGGATGAGCGGGTGATCATGTTCTGTGAGGATGTCCCCACCGAGAGCTCATTTGACTCGGGTCAAAGCTCCCACAGCTTATGTGCCCGCTCCAGTCGAGGCTCCCAGAGCGAGGAGCAGGAGCTAGGATCAGAGCGTCACATCATCCACCTGAGCAGAGAAAAACACTCCTACAGACAGGCCCGCTATGGTGACAGAGAACCCCAAAAGGAGTACTACATACAGAGAGTTGTGGAAGTGTATGGAGAATTTACTGGATATTCTGTGTCCTTATGTTACCTTTCTCTCAGAAGTTTCTCAGATTTTGATCACTTAAGAGTTATAAGATGCTCTGAGCTTGTTCCCGCATGTTATTACATTGCACTTAGCTTCCTGGCAAAGTGCACTCAGGGAAAAGAACTGTCTGTGTTGTTCAATTTTAATCTTCATTGTGGTAGCAAGTCTTGTCTTTGCCTGCCTTTCATATTGTAATAGAGATGCTAAACATCACCAGCTAGCCTCCAGCAACTTGACTCATGAAGTATGTAACCTGTATATTTTTAACCTGTCAATAGAGCTTCCAAGATTATTTATCAATTAGTGGGTTCATGAAAAAATGTGATTATCAAATAATTTTCAGAATCATTTTTGCTGATATTTATACTGAAAACTGATATTTTTGCATATTTCAGGACACTTTTTATAATTTAACACTCAGATTAAGCCCAACCTAGTTCATTTAGGCTTATATTTTCTTGCCGTCATCTATCATTTAAATAAAATCTCGATCAGCAGTAATAAAGTGTATTGCCCTGGCTGATTGCTGCCTGCAGGCCCTCTCTGATTGATATGAGTCAAGTGTACCGACAGTCCAACCAGGAGAACCTGGAGCAGGCCTTCAGCGTGGCAGAGAGAGAGCTGGGCGTGACCAGACTGCTGGACCCTGAAGGTGAGCACAGTCACCCTCAAACATTTACTATAGGGAATACTTAAGCATGGGTTTAGTCACTTTTAACTGTAGGCAAAGCATTTTCCCTTTCCTTTAATTCTCCTGCCTGCACTGCTGTAAGAGTGAAAATCTACATATTAGCTGTTAATAGTTACTTCAGTTTGATATTTATATGCTGCAAAACGGGAATGAATACATGAGTGAGTGTTTCTGTGTTTTAATATTTCAGAAGTCCCATAAATAGGCTTGGTATTCAAGTTGGTAGATAAGGAACTTCAAGTCATCACTCATCCATCTTTTTCATTTCCCTGAAACATGACAGTTTTTTTCCCTTCTTTGTTGCTCTGTACAGATGTCGATGTGCCCCATCCAGATGAGAAATCCATCATCACATATGTGTCCTCTCTGTATGATGCCATGCCCAGGGTACCAGACGTCCAGGACGGTGTCAAAGCCAATGTGAGCCGTCTTTTTTATCATCACTGATTAATTATTCAGCAGCAGAGGCAACATCTCGGGTGCCACCTTTTATCTGCAGCAGTAAAATGCAAAATATAAATGAAATATTAAGAGTTACTATTTAAATGCCCTGAGCTTGCATTATAGTCATTATAAGCTTGTATTTACTTATTATTATTATTATTATTATATGTAAAATGCATAGAAAAGGTCACCCTGTTAGTATTGAAGTTGCAGCTTGAGAAATTCAGCACTTACAAAAAAAAAATCATTGGACAATCTGGAAAACATCAGCGTGTAATTATTTTGAACATCTGCGCTTCAGGAGCTGGAGCTGCGTTGGCAGGAGTACTATGAGCTGGTCACCATGCTGCTGCAGTGGATCAGACACCACATCCTTGTTTTTGAGGAGAGGAAGTTCCCCACCAGCTACGAAGAGATTGAGGTGACTAGATCGCGTCCTACAATCTGAAAGGATCAGTATGACACAGATCAAGTAGCTGATGATCAACGTGTTTTTTGCTCTTTTGTCATTTTTATTTTTTATCTGCAGGTTCTTTGGCGTCAGTTTCTGAAGTTCAAGGAAACGGAGCTCCCTGCCAAAGAGGCAGACAAGAACCGCTCCAAACACATCTTCAAGTCTTTTGAGGTGAGATTTCCCAGCAGAACAAAAGTCAGCAGTCACAAAGAATATGAAGAGATGAAAGGCTAATATTTTAAACACGTATCCCATCAAACTGCAGCACATACACAAATAGCCTTGGTTCCAAATACATTTCTGTAACAAATTTCCCACGCGTGGGACAAATAACTAATAAAGGTTATCTTATCTTGTATTTGTAAATGACAGATGGAAAGAAGATAGATTTGCAAAAGCAAAGTGCAAAACAAATAGAAAATTGCATCCATTTATTTACAATAATAAACTAAAATCCCACCTATTTTTCCACACTTACAAAAGTCACTAAAAAAATGCATAAATTAAAGGACATCTTTCCAAATACTGCTATGTCCACAGCCCACTGAGTGTACCCCTTCAGTCTAAAAATCTTTTAAGTAAAATCTTCCCACCATCATGAATTTCGACCCAGTTTTTTAACTGTTTGTTTTTTCCCTGGAGCACAGAATTATTGCTTAAGACAAACAATCTGAGACTGAGCAGAATTTGAGGCCTTAAATGATTACAAATATTATCCTATGTGGTTTTATACGTTGTTTGTTATCTTTTGCAGGGTGCGGTTCAGGCTGGTCAGGTCAAAGTGCCGCCAGGTTACCACCCTTTAGATGTGGAGAAGGAATGGGGTCGTCTGCATGTCGCCATCCTGGAGAGAGAGCGTCTCCTCAGGACTGAATTTGAGAGGTAACCAGGCTGCGATCCAAACCTCATCACATGCGCTGTGTTGCCAAAGCACAAAACGGCAGCAAAACCACAAAGCATGAGGAAACTGTTACTGTTTGACCACGAGCATGACTCATCTCCTAATGATAACGTCCACTTTGGCAATAAAGCTAAACTGAGTCGGCTTTGTGGATTAGTAAGTACAGATCATATTAGGGCAAACACATGATGGCTGTATCGTCTCCATGGCAATAGCCTTGGACTAAATAGTCTCTCATAAAGTTGTTGTCTAATCACAAGGAAGGGAGGGCACAGCTTCTAGTTCGGTTGTTTCAGATCATCTCTGCTTTGCTGGGCACACACAGCTCAAAAAGGAGTAACAACATGGCTTTCATGCATCAGGGATATGCGTTAAAGTATTTATTCCGCCAGAAGACGGAGTGAGTGCTTTAATATATCCTTTCAAAATTTTTTTTTTTTTTAAATTAACATTTTTACTTTTGAGAAAGAAGAGAAAGTATCCTGTAGGGAATTCTTTTCTGACCTCTGACCTTTCATCTTCCCTGCAGGCTGGAGCGACTTCAGAGGGTTGTCAGCAAGGTCCAGATGGAGTCAGGGGTGTGCGAGGAGCAGCTCAACCAGGTGGAGACTCTGCTGCAGACGGTGAGACACAAACTCTTTAGGACAGCCAATATAAGCATCTGTCTGTAAATTATTTGCAGTGAAATAAGGAGATGTTTCTTTCTTTCTTCTTCTTTTTTTTTTTTTAACCTTGTCTGAAGGATGTGAGGCTGATGAGCTCAGGGAAACCTGCACAGCACACAGCAGAGATGGAGGCAGATCTGGAAAAAGCAGAAGGGATGATCCGGCTCCTCTTCAATGACGTTCAGCTGCTAAAAGATGGACGCCACCTGCAAGCTGAACAAATGTACCGCAGGTGCAAAAGAAAAAAAACAATCAAACCCTGCAGACATCATGGGATTTAATCTATGCAATTAATTGATCTTTTCTTTTCTAATTTAAACTTTAAATGTGACACTAGTGAAACAAGCAAATCTTAGAATTTTACATTTTAAATTGGTGAAGGCTTTATTCATCACTAACTGATGTTCACCAAACTTCTAATGTTGCTGTCTTTAGAGTTTATCGCCTCCATGAGCGGCTTGTGAACCTCCGCAGCGAGTACAACCTGCGCCTCAAGTCAGGTGTGACCATCACACAGATCCCCATGACCCAAGTCCACACAACCCAGGTCCACACCGCCCAGGTCCTGCAGCAGGCCCCCGTGAGGGTGCGGCCAGAGCTGGATGAAGTCACGCTGCGTTACATCCAAGATCTGCTGAGCTGGGTGGAGGAAAACCAGCGACGGGTGGACGAAGGGCAGTGGGGCTCTGACCTGCCCAGCGTGGAGTCCCAGCTGGGCAGCCAGCGAGGCCTCCATCAGTGTGTGGAGGAGTTCCGCTCCAAGATAGACAGAGCCAAGGCTGATGAGGTATGTTGGCACCAAGTATCAGCGACAGTTTTGTAGACGGTGCAGAGAGAGATTTAATCTCAGGAGGAAAATTGGTATTTGGCAGTAGAGTGTTAGCTTAGTGTCCACCTCTGAATCGCTGCACAAATCCTGAATTTTTCCAGCAATTTGTGTAAACAAATCAGTAAAGCCAACTGAAACTATCTGATTATGAACAGGGTGTTGAATCCAGTTTCACTAAAGGCCACACTGGAAAATAACAAGTGTCCAGTGTAACAGCATTTAATTTGGCATGTGCATAAGTTGCTATGCAGACTACAGAATTAACCAAGAACCCAATGAGATTTTGCAAAGAGGTGGATTTAGCCTTATGTTTCACAAATGAGCCACTAGCAATGACAACCAAAAACAAACAAACAAAAAAAGTGTTGGGTAGTTATGGACTGAAATGTGGAGTTTCTGTGGAAATTGTTACACAGACTGAACTCTAATCAGTAGTTCTTCTTAATGATCTCTTCCTATTGCGTCTCTCATCTGTTCCAGAGTCAGGTTTCACCTGCCAGCAAAGCTGCTTACCGTGACTATCTGGGAAAACTGGAGCTACAATACGGCAAGCTCCTGGTAAGTTACAGACGAGTCACTAAAATCCAAAACACTGTTGTCTTGTAGAGAAGTCAAACTCGACGGTTGTTTTCATTGAAGTTCAAAAACACCCTGAAAGTTTTCCTTGATGTTTTAAATACCATCCAGTTTTCTTCCTAATCCTCCAAATATGTTCCATAACGTGTCACCATTACTGTAGAACTCCTCAAAGGCTCGCCTGCGCTACATGGACCAGCTTCATGCCTTTGTCACTGCAGCAACCAAAGAGCTGATGTGGCTTAATGAGAAAGAGGAAGAGGAGGTGAACTACGACTGGAGTGAGCGAAACACCAACATGGTAGCCAAGAAAGAAAACTACTCGGTACAGTAATAGCGAGATGTTCTTGTGGGTTTCTCATTTCTTGTTATGATGATGATGATGGTACTGATATGATTGGTTGTTGTTTCTTTGGAGCAGGGTTTGATGAGAGAGTTGGAGCTCCGGGAGAAGAAAGTGAACGGTGTCCAGGCCACAGGGGACAAACTGCTGAGGGACGGACACCCAGCCAAGAAGACCATCGAGGTGGGATGCTGACCACATCTTGTTGAACTTTAAATTTATACATAAATGATTATGTTCTTCTCATTTGTGCTTCTTCTTCTCTCCCCTTCCATCCTCCCTCTTCCTCAGGCCTTCACTGCAGCCCTGCAGACTCAGTGGAGTTGGATCCTCCAGCTGTGCTGCTGCATTGAAACCCACCTGAAAGAAAACACTGCCTACTATCAGGTATGTTTATCAGCATGACAAGGTATCCACACTTACAGACTGTTCTCCACATGTCCAGAGAATTAACTGTCCGTCACTAAATCTGTCCCTTTTTGTTTGTCTTATTGTTGCCGCCTGCGTATTTGATGCAGGTTTTTAATGTGTTTTAAAACAACTGCAGCTTATATGATCTACTTTTCTCTTGATCCAGTTTTTCTCTGACGTGAAGGAGGCAGAGGAGAAGATCAAAAAGATCCAAGACACTATGAAGAGGAAGTACACCTGCGACCGCTCCATCACGGTCACACGGCTGGAAGATCTGCTCCAGGATGCAGCTGTGGGTTTATTCACCAGTGTTTTGCTTCTTCAAGCTCATCCAGAAACTGTGAACTGGAAAATGAATCCACGCCATTAAAGCGGCATAAAATATTTACTCTTCTCTTTGTGGGAGCTTCTCTTTAGGCTGCATGTCTTTGAATTATTGAATTAGAGTTTGAGAATTTGATATGCTCTTCCCAGGATGAGAAAGAACAACTGAATGAGTTCAAAACTCACCTGGAAGGCCTGAAGCGGAGAGCCAAGACCATCGTCCAGCTGAAACCACGTAACCCTGCTACTCCGATAAAGGGAAAGCTGCCCGTCCAGGCTGTTTGTGACTTCAAGCAGATGGAGGTAAGCCATAGACTTCCTAAGCTGTTTATGGTGAGTGCGAAATTCTTAATTGAGTTTCAACTTGTGTCCTGCTTTGGCTGACTTCTATTAACCTGAGAGAACATAACATTAATAAATTATCAGTAAAATCTAGAATATGCAGCCAGCCAGTTATGAGCTGCTATTTTCATCTTCTTCCAGATCACAGTCCACAGAGGAGATGAATGCGCTCTGCTGAATAACTCGCAGCCCTACAAGTGGAAGGTGCTGAATGATAAAGGCAACGAGGCGTCTGTCCCATCGATCTGCTTCCTGATTCCACCCACCAACAGGGACGCTGTGAACAGTGTTGCCGGGTGAGTCAAAGAACACCTGGCTGAATTTGTAACGCATGCACACAACCACACGCTGGAGACTAACCTCCACCTCACCTTCTTCAGGCTGGACGGAAACCTCCAGAGGCTGCAGAACATGTGGCAGACGCTGTTTGTGGACATGAAGAGCCTGCTGTCCTGGCAGTATCTGATGAGAGACATCCACATCATTAAAAGCTGGAACATCAGCATGGTAACAACACAATATGAAACCTTTTGGAAACTAGTGTTTGGTGGTACAAATGAAAGCAGGGCTTAAATGACTGCTGTTTGGGTGCATTATAACATTAGATTATTGCCTGTGAGGCAGATGTGAGTATTTGTGCATTAAAACCATAAGAAAAACTCTAATGGGGCAAATAATAGACTGTAAAACTTCAAAGATTACTTGGGTGCACATGTCATGCAGAAATGGAAGGGAGAACTATGTCTGCGTGTATCTGAAGATATGTGGAAGGATAATCTGGGTAAAACAGATTAAGATTATTAACTCAAGATCCTGGCAGTAGATCTGCTGAACAGAACAGTACACATTAATTATTCTCTAATATAGCAATTTACTGTAAAAAAGTTCATAAAAACTTCACCCCAAAATATTGATAGGTAAAGATTATGCATGTGCAGATTTGTTGTTACATTAAATTGACTTGGTGTGTGTAGTTGGAATTGATTTTTCTTTAAAAACATTGTTATTTATTTCCATGGTTTATGGTTGATAATTGCACTCCGTGGGCATTCTACATACAGACACAGCTTTCTACTGAACTGTTGTTTTCATAATGTTTGATATCAGCCACCTTCTTTGTTACCGTTCTAGTTTAAGACCCTGAGGGTGGAGGAGTACCGACTAGCACTGAGGAACCTGGAGCAGCACTATCAGGACTTCCTGAGAGACAGCCAGGACTCCCAGATGTTTGGGGCCGAGGATCGTATGCAGGTGGAGTCAAACTACAACTTAGCCAACCAGCACTACAACACAATGGTCAGCTCTGCAGAGCAAGGTTTGTACCGTTGCTTTCTCAAACATCACTGCAGTTTCTTTTATCACCTCGACATTTCCTGAAACATTTTCATATCTGTGTTTTGTTTACATATTTTTTTTTATCATTTCTCCTTCACATGAGTTGTATTTCAGTCATCATTTGTGTGTAAGTTGACTGTTGCATTCACATTTCAGACTATGTGCCACCCAGAGCAGGTAAGGTGTTTCCATTAAAGTGGCCGATGTGCGCTAGGAGCTTTTGACTGGCTGAACAGTGTGTGTGCACTGAAAGCTGTTGTTCTGTCATGTTTCATTTCATGCTTCACCTCAATCAACCTAATCATCCTCATAGATTCTGGGTATCCCTCCTAACATCACTTATCAATGCATTCCTGTCTCTGTGCATGGATTTTAATTGCAGCTGATCCCCACTATTAATCAACGAATTTAAAAAGCACTTACTTGATCAAATTAACACGTATGAAATATAGCCAACATGGAACAATTAACGCATGAAGCAGATCATGGAAAATTCAAATCTAGCTTAATGAGATTTTTGTTTTTTTGTTTTTTTATTTTTCGATTTTGATTTTTAGGAGATTAAATTAGTTAACAAAAAGTTAACCATCCAGAGGAACACCTACAATTTTGTGAAATAATTGTTTGAACTTTTAGGATCCTGAAACTAACACTGCACCTTTTACAGTTAGGTCAAATTCTTAAATTGCTAAAAATGGCTTATATAAAGAGAATAAGTCTTATTTTAAATGCATATAAAATCCACTATCCCTTGTTCCAACTAGGAGAGCAAGATGAGACTGTGTGCAAAACCTACCTGACGAAGATCAAGGACCTTCGGCTGAGGCTGGAAGGCTGCGAGACTCGAACAGTGACGCGTCTTCGCCAGCCTGTCGACAAGGAACCACTGAAAGCCTGCGCCCTGAAGACTGCAGAGCAAATGGTACAAAACACAAAGATGAATGCAGAAATAAATATGAGTAAACAATAAGTGGTCTTCTAGCAAGTCATCTTCCTGTTTGTTTGTAACAGAAAGTGCAGTCTGAGCTGGAGGGCTTAAAGAACGACTTGAGCTCCATTGCTGAAAAGACAGAGGAGGTTCTGGCTTCTCCTCAGCAGTCCAGCTCCGCCCCCATGCTGCGCTCTGAACTGGACATGACTCTGAAGAAGATGGATCATGTTTACGGTCTCTCCTCGGTCTACCTGGACAAGTGAGGCATAGTGATTCTTCCAAGAACTTGCTGATGGATTTTAAGCCACAGCTATGTATTTGTTTGTTTTTTTGCTGTTCCTAAAGTGCGAACATCTTGTTTTCAGGCTGAAGACGATTGATGTCGTGATCAGAAACACTAAAGACGCAGAAGACACGCTGAAGAGTTACGAGACTCGTCTGCGCGACGTCAGTAAAGTTCCCGGTGATGAGAAGGAAGTGGAGAATCAGCGCAGTCAGCTGAAGGTATCAAGATGTTTCTACATTTTCCAGGTTTGTTTCTGTGTCAGACTGCTTCATTTTTATGGTAACTTTGCTGTTTTCTCTGTGCAGTCAATGCGTGCTGAAGCAGAGGCCGACCAGGTGGTATTCGACCGCCTGCAGGACGAGCTTAGGAGGGCGACTGCTATTAACGACAAAATGACGAGGATTCACAGCGAGCGCGATGCTGATCTGGAGCATTACCGTCAACTGGTCGGCAACCTCCTGGAGCGGTGGCAAGCTGTGTTTGCACAGATGGACCTGAGGCAGCGGGAGCTCGGCCTCCTTGGGCGCAACATGAACTCCTACCGTGAAAGTTATGAGTGGCTCATCCGCTGGCTCGAAGAAGCGAGGCAGAGGCAGGAGAAAATTCAGGCTGTGCCAATCGGGGACAGCAAGGCTCTCAGGGAGCAGCTGGCACAGGAGAAGGTATTGTAAAGGGAAAGAATAAGCTGTGTGGGGCAAAGCGTAGAAGAGTCATCATGCCCTCTGGTGTTCACTGGGGTGTCACCAAAAAAAATTAAAAATTCACTCCATTTAAATTATTGACTCCCCTGGTGTGAATCATGTTTGGTTTGTGAAGTATGCTCGGAAATAGTTTCTCATCATGATATAGTCTCTGTTTTAAATCATATTTACAGAAACTGCTGGGAGAAATTGAGAAAAACAAGGAGGAGATTGAAAATTGCCAGAAAAATGCAAAGGCTTATATCGACTCTGTCAAGGTAAGTACTAAAACTTTTCAGCTTTTTCAAAAAATTAAAGTTTCCTGCTTAACTTGACATTAATTTTTTCCCCTCCTTCTTGTTTTCAGGACTACGAGTTCCAGATTTTGACATACAAAGCCCTCCAGGATCCCATAGCATCTCCTCTGAAAAAGCCCAAAATGGAGTGTGCATCTGATAACATCATTCAGGAGGTAGGGCTTACAAACAGCTGTTAAGCTGCCAGCGGTAGGTCGACCAGGTGTTCCACTTTATGTGGACTGAACAGCATGTTTGTTTCTTATTCCTCGTCCAACATATTGGGACACATTTTGATTGGCTCTAGTTTTCAACAGTCAGCCACAGCGGGACAAACAGTTTTTGAACAGTCTGGCTGTGAAGGAAGTAGGGGAAGCTTTCATGATGGGTCGAGATGGTTAACCTGTCACTGTGTCTTGCTGCCAACATTAAGGTCGCCAACAGGGGAAAAATCTGTGCAAATCTCAGCAGAACACGATGGAAACTAACAGAAGGGAAACTAAACGCAGCTACAATAAGCTACCTATAAACTGCTTGTATTTATTTATGTTGAAGAAGATTGGTAAAGCTGCATTTAAATCAGGTATATTTGTTCTTTAAACATGAAACTAAATCATATATCATACCAAAATTATCACCTCTGCCCATTTGACATTTTGGGAATATATTCTGCTTTCTTCTCACATTAAAAGTCGAGAAGAAAGCAACACATATGAAGATATATGACTAAAAAAAAGAATAATCATTCATTCGATTTACTGAAGTGGGGTTTTTTTAAAAAAATATTTAATGTGAGAAAATCTGAATGTGTTGCTTTGTTATTTTCAGTATGTTACGCTGAGAACACGCTACAGTGAGCTGTTGACTCTCACCAGTCAGTACATCAAATTCATTACAGACACACAGCGCCGCCTGGAGGAAGAAGAGGTAAGTGTGCACACTCAGTAGACACAACAGTACAGTTAAGTCCTCACTAATGTGATGTATGGGAAATCATTTTCCATCAAATAGCACCAAATTTTTGAGTCCGTTACCAAGAGTCCAGACACAATTTTAGAGCATAATTTTAGCTGTACAGTGGTGAAGCAAACAATTTCATCCTACTGTTGCTGCACATCACATCCCCACTGCAGTATATGTCTCTCATTCCCCGACACTGTGTATTTAGTCAAATCATTTCAGATGATCTATAAACATGACTGTGATTTGACCCTGAATTCAGTCACATTTTCAAACTTCTCAACTGCTTTTCCAACCATTTAAATTTGATAATCACTTCTTTATTTCTTCCTGAAATCAGCCACACTCGTAGTTTAAAGGCTTCAAGCTTCCTACCTTCTCTAATGCATTATTCCTTTGCTTCCCCTTCCCGCCCTTTTTTCTTCCTTTCTAACTTTCTGTTTTGTTTGATCCTTTTGACCTGCTCACCAGTGCTTTGTCATGATGAATATTAATCACGTGCTTAAGAGATGAATTAACCCCAAAGCACCAGGTATTTAAAAACAATCCTCTCGGCCCATTTCATTCGTCTTCACGTCAGATTCGTGTCTGTAGTGAAGGGAAGGTTCACGAGTATTTGGAAATCTTTCATTATTGACGGTGTTCTCAGTTCAGTAGTAACTTAAGAACTTTAATTTCTCTGGCTGAGCATCAGCTTAATGTAAAATGTTGGTTTTGGAAGTCTAGATATTGTCATTTAATGAGATTTGCAAGCTGTTATAATTGTTTCTCTTGTCTTAAAAAAATCTAAATATAATGTAGTGGCATAAAAGCTGATTGTTGACAGTACTGTTTAGCAGTACAACAAATTAAGATTTTACATACTGGTTAGTCTGTAGATTTTTGAAATCCCTGAATGGGAGCGGTGTTTTTAGATGTCCAAAACTGAAAGATTGGTTTTAAAGACAAAGAGAGGCAGCAAAGCCAGTCAATGTTTTTTTTTTTTTGTTTGTTTGTTTTTTTACTACTTGTTGTGCCCGATAAATCTGCCAAATCAAACACGCAGAGCTAACTGCTGTGGCAGCCCCTTATGAACAAGGGAGCTTGATAAATGACAGCTGAGTGATTGCTTCTAATGATTTCCTCTAGTAAATAAAATGTGAAAACTATTACAAAAGAAATCTGCTGCTCCTTAAACCGGACCTCAGTTTAAAGGTCAATGTGACAGGTTTCTAAAATGTTGAACCTTCCTTGTAGGTATCAGTCACCACAACAATACCTTGTTACCTAACAGTAGAAATCATCTCTGGATGTTTGCTGTTGTCAGACTTGAGTGATCTTGGATTTGTGTCATGTCACTTACATTTAAATCCAAGCTTGCTGTGTTAAATGTTACATTAAGTCATGCTGTGTTTGCTGCATCACTATGCTCTTCTTCTTCTTACCAATGATATTATGTTTCTTTTCATTCTGATTGCCACAAAAACATATATGTTGGGGATTATTTAATCTGCACTCGGCACTTTTTGCATGCTGCTAATTATTTATCATTTGCCTATTTTTTTTCTTATTATTTTACGCTTTTCAATAAAACCTATTTCTGTTAAGAAAATCAGTGAGTGGTAGAGATAAATGTATAAAATCGTGACTGAATTAAATCCTAGCGAATACATATCAAAGTTTTTCAGCAACATGTAGTGTTGTCCGGTGTTGTGAAGTACAGTGTCATACATTGTGTGCCATACGTTAAATGAATGTGAAACGCATTTCCCAATACAGAATTTTCTCTCCAGTTAAAAAACTGTGTATATTGAGCCATAACTGTGCCTATAGTTGTATTTTGTAATCTAAAACCTCTAACATGCAGCTCCCTTTACTCCTCCTTTGCTTTTATTAATGCAGAAAGCTTCTGAAAAGGTTAAAGAAGAGGAGAGGAAACGGATGGCAGAGATGCAGGCAGAATTAGATAAGCAGAAACAGTTGGCTGAAGCTCACGCCAAGTCGGTGGCCAAAGCAGAGAAAGAGGCCGAGGAGCTGAAATTAAAGATGAAGGAAGAGGCCAATAAGAGACAAGACGTTGCAGTAGATGCCGAAAAACAGAAGCAAAACATTCAGCAGGAGCTGCATCAGCTGAAGAGTCTGTCAGAGCAGGAGATCAAGTCCAAGAATCAACAGCTGGAAGAGGCGCTAGTCAGTCGTACCAAGATCGAGGAAGAAATCCACATAATCAGAATTCAGCTGGAGACAACAATGAAACAGAAGAGCACAGCTGAGACTGAGTTACAGCAGCTCCGAGACAAAGCTGCTGAGGCTGAAAAGCTCAGGAAGGCTGCTCAAGACGATGCGGAAAGGCTTCGCAAACAGGTGACTGAGGAGACTCAGAAAAAGAAAAATGCTGAAGATGAGCTAAAGCGTAAATCTGAGGCTGAAAAAGAGGCAGCCAAACAAAAGCAGAAAGCACTGGATGACCTGCAGAAATTTAAACTACAAGCCGAAGAGGCAGAGAGGCGCATGAGGCAGGCTGAGGAGGAAAAACTGAGGCAGATTAAAGTTGTAGAAGAGGTGACACAGAAGACTGCTGCCACACAGTTGCAAACCAAAGCTATGTCATTCAATGAACAGGCAACAAAACTGGAAGAATCTCTCAAGAAAGAGCAGGGAACTGTTCTTCAACTGCAGGAGGAAGCTGACAAACTCAGGAAACAACAAGAGGAAGCTAACAAAGCCAGGGAGCAAGCAGAGAAAGAGCTGGAAACATGGAGACAGAAAGCCAATGAAGCTCTCCGCTTGAGGCTACAAGCTGAGGAGGAAGCTCAAAAGAAGAGTCAGGCTCAAGAGGAAGCAGAGAGGCAGAAGGTTGAAGCAGAGCGAGATGCCAAGAAAAGGGCTAAAGCTGAAGAAGCTGCACTTAAACAGAAGGAGAATGCAGAAATGGAGCTGGAAAAACAGAGGAAATTTGCTGAACAGATAGCCCAACAAAAACTGTCTGCAGAACAAGAATGCATACGCTTAAAGGCTGACTTTGAACATGCTGAACAGCAGAGGGGCCTGTTGGATAGTGAGCTCCAGCGTCTGAAGAACGAAGTGAATGCTGCAGAAAAACAGAGAAAACAGCTCGAAGACGAACTGGCTAAAGTCAGAAGTGAAATGGACGCTCTGCTGCAGATGAAGATTGAAGCTGAGAAGGTGACACTGTCAAACACAGAAAAGAGTAAACAGCTTCTCGAATCTGAAGCGCAGAAAATGAAACAACTTGCTGAGGAAGCTGCTAGACTGAGATCAGTCGCCGAAGAGGCGAAGAAGCAGAGGCAGATTGCAGAGGAGGAGGCAGCCCAGCAAAGAGCTGAGGCGGAAAAAATCCTCAAGGAAAAACTGGCTGCTATCAATGAGGCAACTTGGCTAAAGACTGAAGCAGAGATCGCCCTCAAAGCTAAAGAAGCAGAGAATGAAAGACTAAAGAGAAAAGCTGAGGAGGAAGCTTATCAAAGAAAGCTGCTGGAGGACCAAGCTGCTCAGCATAAGCAAGAGATTGAGGAGAAAATCACATACCTTAAGAGCTCATCTGACTCTGAGCTGGAGAGACAAAAAACTATTGTGGAAGAAACTCTGAGGCAAAAGAAGGTGGTCGAAGAGGAGATTCATATCATCAGAATCAACTTTGAGAAAGCCTCAAAAGAGAAGTCAGATCTAGAGGGTGAATTAAAGAAACTGAAGGATATTGCAGATGAGACTGAAAAGAGCAAACTTAAGGCTGAAAAAGAGGCAGACAAACTGAAAAAGCTTGCTGCAGAGGAAGAGAAGAAGAGGAAAGAGGCTGAGGAGAAGGTGAAGCGGATAACTGCAGCTGAAGAGGAGGCAGCTCGTCAATGCAAAGCTGCTCAGGAGGAAGTCGAGCGCCTCAAAAAGAAAGCCGAAGAAGCAAATAAGCAGAAAGAGCAAGCTGAGAAAGAGGCAGAAAAGCAGGTCATTGTAGCTAAAGAGGCAGCACAAAAATGCAGCGCCGCAGAGCAGAAAACTCAAGATGTTCTCAGTAAGAATAAAGAAGATGGCCTTGCTCAGGAGAAGCTTAAAGACGAATTCAAAAATGCCAAGAAACTTGCAGAAGCTGCTGAGAAAGCCAAAGAGAAAGCCGAGAAAGAGGCTGCCTTGCTCCGCCAAAAAGCAGAAGAGGCTGAAAAGCTGAAGAAAGCTGCAGAAGAAGAAGCCGCTAAACAGGCCAAAGCTCAGAAGGATGCAGAGAAACTGAGAAAAGAAGCAGAGGAAGAGGCTTCTAAGCGAGCTGCAGCTGAGCAAGCAGCCCTAAAGCAGAAGCAGCAGGCTGATGCAGAGATGGCCAAGCACAAAAAAGAGGCAAAACAAGCACTTACACAGAAGTCGCAGGTGGAGAAGGAACTTACACTGGTTAAACTTCAGCTGGATGAAACTGATAAGCAGAAGAAGGTGTTGGATGAGGAGCTTCAGCGAGTTAAAGGTGAAGTAAATGATGCTGTCAAGCAAAAGGCACAGGTGGAGGATGAGTTGTCAAAAGTTAAGATCCAGATGGAAGAGCTCCTGAAGCTTAAGCTCAAAATTGAGGAAGAAAACCGGCGCCTGATGCAGAAGGACAAAGACAGTACACAGAAATTACTTGCAGAGGAAGCAGAAAAAATGAAGAGCCTTGCAGAGGAAGCTGCTAGACTCAGTGTGGAAGCTGAAGAAGCTGCCAGACAAAGGCAGATTGCTGAGTCTGACTTGGCTGAACAGAGGGCACTCGCAGAGAAAATGCTAAAAGAGAAAATGCAAGCCATCCAAGAGGCCACAAAACTGAAAGCTAAAGCGGAGGAGCTCCAGAAACAGAAGGACCAGGCACAGGAAAAAGCTCAAAAACTTTTGGAGGACAAACAACAGATCCAACTGCGCCTTGATAAGGAGACGGAGGATTTCCAGAAATCCCTGGAAGCTGAGCGAAAGAGGCAGTTTGAAGTTGCAGCTGAAGCAGAGAAACTGAAACTAAAGGTGAAAGAGCTCAGTGATGCTCAAGCTAAAGCTGAAACGGAGGCAAAGAAATTCAAGAAACAAGCCGATGAAGCAAAAACTCGTCTCCAAGAAACTGAAAAACAAACGACAGAAATTGTTGTGCAGAAGTTGGAGACACAGAGGCTACAGAGCACGAGAGAAGCTGATGACTTGAAGAAAGCCCTAACCGACCTTGAAAAGGAGAAAGAGAAACTGAAAAAGGATGCAGAGGAGCTTCAGAAGAAATCTAAAGAGGTATTGTGGCCTGTATTAACACTGTTATTCAGTTTAAACACGCTTATAGTTAAATTGTCCTGTTAAACACGTAAGCTACAGTACAGTGTTTGTGTAAGCATGCTTAAATATATTACAGAAAGATATAGTAGTGTAGTATCTATATAGTATATAGTATAGTATAAATAGTTCAATTTATATAATTGCAGAGTCTGTAACAAATGGAGCACTGATGCTCTAGGAGCTAAATAAAAAGCAAAAGCTTGGGGACAGTTAGCTTAGCATGTTAGCTGTTATTTGGTCAGGAACAATGCATTTTCTCATTGTCACTATCTTAACTAAATTATATTTAATATGTTATGTAATTTTTTTAAAGTTGCTGGATTTTGTTTTTATTTGACAAAGCTAGATTAGCAGTACCCAATCTAGATACTAGGCCAAATTAACTAACTGCTAACTGTAGCTTCATACAGACACGAAAGTGTTATTGATATTTTAAATACATAGATATACTGAGTTATTTCTTCAAATATTTATGATACATTTATTGATGAGTGATATTTCACTAACAGTTTACTGCCTTTTAAAAAAAAAAAAAATATTTTTCTTAACAGATGGAAAATGCCCAACAAGTGCAAATTGAGCAGCAGAAAGCCATACTTCAGCAATCTTTCCTCACTGAGAAGGAGGTGCTGTTGAAAAGAGAAAAAGCTGTTGAAGATGAGAAAAAGAAGCTTGAGAAGCAGTTTGAGGATGAAGTAAACAAGGCCAAGGCTCTTAAAGATGAACAAGAACGTCAGCATAAGCTAATGGACGCGGAGAGGAAGAAACTTCAGGCCATTATGGATGAAGCTGTAAAGAAACAAAAGGAGGCTGAAGCAGAGATGAAAAACAGAGAGAGAGAATTGGAAGTGCTAGAAAAGAAAAGGATTGAACAAGAAAAACTTCTGGAAGAGGAGAACAAAAAGCTCAGAGAGAGACTTCAGAATCTTGAGGTTGCTTCAAAGCAGGGTGCATCAACAACAAAGGAAATTGAAGTTCAGACTGATGAGGTCCCAGAGGAACAGCTAGTTGCTATGACAATGGTAGGAACAACAAAGAAAGTTTTCAATGGCTCTGTTGAGGATGGGCTGAAGAAAGATGGAGAATCAATGTTGGCATTTGACGGAATAAGAGAGAAGGTTCCTGCTGAAAGGCTTCATGACGTTGGCGTCCTGACCAAGAAGGAGTTTGATAAACTGAAAAAGGGCAAAGTTTCTGTACAAGAACTCGGAAAAATAGAAAAGCTAAAAGCATATCTTAAGGGAGAGAGCTGTGTTGGAGGCGTCCTGACTCCTTCCAAAGAAAAAATGAGTATCTATCAGGCCATGATAGAGAAGAAGATTACTCCAAACACTGCTACAATGCTCCTGGAAGCTCAAGCAGCATCCGGCTTCATTGTTGATCCAGTGAAAAACAAGCTTCTCTCTGTAGATGAGGCTGTTAAGGAGGAGTTAATTGGCCCTGAACTTCATGACAAGATGCTGTCTGCAGAGCGGGCAGCCACTGGTTTTAAAGATCCTTTTACTGGAGCCAAAATCTCTCTTTTTGAGGCTATGAAGAAGGGACTTATTGAGAAGGAGCAGGCCACCAAATTCCTGGATGTACAGCTTGCAACTGGTGGCATTATTGACCCCATCAACAGCCACAGAGTTCCACTTCAAACAGCCTACAAGCAGGGTCAGTTTGATGCAGACATCAACAAAAAACTCACCGATCCCAGCGATGACTGCAAGTTATTCATTGACCCAAGCACACAGGAGCAACTCACTTATAAACAGTTACTGGAGAAATGCAATAAGGATGCAGAGACTGGCCTGCTGATATTACCAGTGACAGAGAAAGCAGCTCAAACAGAGAGAACATACACAGATGTGGAGACTAAAGACATATTCAGTAAATCAAATGTTGATGTTCCTTTTGGAAGGTTCAAAGGAAAAACTGTCACCATTTGGGAAGTCATAAATTCAGAATATTTCACAGAAGAACAAAGAAGAGAGCTGATCCGACAGTACAAGACTGGCAAGATCACAGTGGAAAAGATCATCAAAATTGTCATCACTGTTGTGGAAGACAAGGAGAAGAACAATGAAAATGTGTTCAATGGCTTGAGGGCTCCAGTCTCTGCCAATGAACTGCTAGAGTCCAAGGTTATAAACAAAGACGTGTTCAACAAGTTGAGTAATGGAAAGATAACAGTTAAAGAGATCTCTGAGATGGATCCTGTGAAGAAGGCACTGCATGGAACACCCAGCATTGCTGGACTGTTCTATGAACCAACCAAGGAGAAAATGCCTTTCTATCAAGCTATGAAAAAAGAATTACTTTCTCCAGAGACAGCCTTGAATCTTCTTGAAGCTCAAGCAGCAACAGGGTTTATAATTGATCCTGTAAAAAATGAAAGAGTCCCTGTTGATGAAGCTGTTAAGTCGAGTCTTGTTGGCCCAGAGCTGCATGAGCGTCTTCTGTCAGCAGAGAGAGCTATCAGTGGCTACAGAGATCCATACACAGGAAAAAATGTTTCTCTATTTGAATCCATGAATAAAGGCCTTATCAAGAGAGAACATGGCATCCGTCTGCTAGAAGCACAACTTTCAACAGGTGGAATTATTGACCCCATTAAAAGCTATCGCATCCCACATGAAATCGCCTGCAAGCGCGGGTATTTTGATGAGGAAATCGGCAAGACCTTGAACACAAACACTGACGAGACAAAGGTCTTCTATGATCCCAACTCACAAGAGGATGCAACTTATGCCCAGCTCTTGAATAAATGTGTAATAGACAAAGAAACTGGACTTCCATTGCTCTCTCTCTCAAAGAAGGCTCCAAAGCCAAAGGAAGACAAACAGATTACAGAAGCTAAAACAAAGGAAGCTTTGAACCAGGCCACCATGGAACTGGAGTATGGACCTTTCAAAGGGAGGAAAGTCACAATCTGGGAAATCATACACTCTGAATACATCACTGAGGAACAAAGGATAGAACTGATTCGCCAGTACAGAATGGGTTATGTGACAATTGAAAAGCTGATAAAGATTGTGATAACAATGGTTGATGAAAAAGAAGACAAAACAAAAGAAGAGGCCTGCTTTGAAGGCTTAAGGGCACCAGTCACTGCCAGTTCATTACTTGATTCCAACATCATTGATAAGGCTACATTTGAGCAACTCCAAAATGGTAAAAAGACACCCAAAGAAGTCAGTGAAACTGATAAAGTCAGGAAGTACCTGCTGGGCACAGACCGCATTGATGGTATCACAATGGGAGATTCAGATGAAAAGTTAAGCATCTATCAAGCAATAAAAAAAGGTATTTTGCAACAGAGCACTGGGCTCACATTACTTGAGGCCCAAGCAGGAACTGGCTTCATAACAGATCCAGTCAAAAACCTGAAATACTCTGTGGATGATGCTGTGAAAGTTGGAGTTGTTGGTCCAGAGCTTCATGAGAAACTTCTCTCAGCAGAAAAAGCAGTGACAGGATACAAAGATCCATATACAGGCAATAAAATTTCTCTGTTGCAAGCCATGAAGAAAGAGCTTGTACTGTGGGAGCATGTTATTCCTCTTCTTGAAGCTCAGTTTGCCACCGGAGGGATAATTGATCCAGTTAGCAGCCATCGTGTTCCCAATGATGTGGCCATTCAGCGTGGCTACTTCAGCAAACAAATGACTAAATCTTTCAGTGAACCCACAGGTGATGTTAAGGGCTTCACTAATCCCAACACCAATGAAAGAGTGACCTACAAGCAGCTCCTGGAGAAATGCAAAAGAGATCCCAACACTGGTCTGTGCTACCTCCCTCTGTCAAAGGTTGAAGCTCCTGCTCCTGTTGAGAAGTCTTACCAGTACTCAGAGGAGCAAGCCCAAACAGATCTAGCTAATACTCAAATTGACATCCCACTCAAGAGTTATGCAGGAAAGAGTACAACCATTTGGGAAGTCATGAACTCAAATTTGCTTCCAGCAGAAGAAAGGCGCTGCCTCATGGAGCAGTATCGCTTGGGGCAAATCACAAGAGAAAGAATGCTAATTGTCATCATTGAAATAATTGAACAAAGGGAGACACTAAAGTCTGAGCAGAGTATGTCATGTGACGTAATCAGAAGAAGGGTTACGATTGATGAGCTGTACAATGCCCGAATTATTGACTTGCACACATACAACCTTCTGAAACAAGAAAAGATGAATATTCGGGAAGTAATGGAAATGCCATCAGTAAAGCAGTACCTCTTTGGCACTGGTTGTATTGCTGGAATTATGTCAGACAGTCCTCCAAAGATCAGCATTTACCAGGCTATGAAGAGTGGACAGATTAAACCTGAAGTTGCTTTGAATCTCCTTGAGGCCCAAGCTGCAACAGGATTCATGATTGATCCAGTTAAAGACGAACTTCTAACAGTTGATGAAGCTGTACGTAAAGGGCTTGTTGGTCCTGAACTGCATGATAAACTTCTCTCTGCTGAGAGAGCAGTTACAGGTTACAAGGATCCATACAGTGGAAAAGTAATTTCTCTCTTTCAGGCAATGAAAAAAGACCTCATACCTGAGTACTATGCCTTAAGGCTTTTGGAGGCCCAAAATGCCACTGGAGGACTGATGGATCCTGAATACTACTTCCATCTTCCCATAGATGTTGCCATGCAGCGTGGATACATCAATAAGGAGACACTTGAGAGAATAACTGAGCCTACTGCGGATGTGCGAGGTTATACTGATCCAACAACAGATGAGAAACAGTCCTATGCCCAGCTACTAAAAAGATGTAGAGTGGATAAAGAAAGTGGTTTGCGGCTGCTTTCACTGGCAGACAGAAGGCTTCTCTTTAAGGGTCTCAGAAAACAAATCACTGTGGATGAGCTGCTCCGGTCGCAGATTATCAACCAAAAGACATACAGTGAGCTCACTGAGGGGATCATCACAGTGGAGGAGGTCAGCAGGGATGTGAAGAAATACCTTGAGGGGACAAGCTGTATTGCTGGTGTGTATGTAGAATCAAGCAAAGACCGTCTATCAATTTACCAAGCAATGAAGAAAAACATGATCAGACCAGGGACTGCCTTTGAGCTTCTTGAGGCTCAAGCTGCCACAGGTTATGTAATTGATCCAATTAAGAACCTAAAACTAAATGTCAATGAAGCTGTTAAAATGGGTGTTGTTGGCCCAGAGTTTAAAGACAAACTCCTCTCAGCTGAGCGAGCTGTGACAGGCTACAAAGACCCTTATTCTGGCAAGGTTATCTCTCTTTTCCAGGCAATGAAAAAGGGACTCATTCTGAAAGACCATGGCATCCGTCTGCTGGAGGCTCAGATCGCTACTGGTGGAATAATTGATCCACAGGAGAGTCTCCGATTGCCAGTAGAAACAGCATATGAACGTGGCCTCTTTGATGAAGAAATGAATGCTATCCTCACTGACCCTTCTGATGACACGAAGGGGTTCTTTGACCCCAACACTGAGGAAAACCTCACCTACCTACGGCTGATGGAGAGATGTATGATAGACCCAGAGACTGGCCTTGCTCTTCTGCTGCTGAAAGAAAAGAAGCGTGAGAGAAAGACATCATCCAAATCTTCTGTTCGCAAACGAAGGGTTGTCATCGTCGATCCAGAGTCTGGCAAAGAGATGTCTGTGTATGAAGCGTATCAGAAAGGACTTATTGACCACCAGACTTATCTAGAACTTGCAGAGCAGGAGTGTGAATGGGAGGAAATTACTATCACTTCATCTGATGGAGTTGTGAAATCCATGATCATTGATAGGAGGTCTGGTCGACAGTATGATATCGATGACGCAATCTCAAGGGGCTTGATTGATAAGTCGGCCCTGGATCAGTATCGATCAGGAATGCTGTCCATCACAGAATTTGCAGACATGCTGTCTGGAAATATGAGCGGAAGCAGATCACGCTCATCTTCCTTTGGCTCCTCTTCTTCCTACCCCATGAGCCCAGTACCTTCCATAAAAACACCAGCAACCACATGGAGTGACCCAACAGAGGAAACTGGCCCTATAGCTGGTATTTTAGACACAGAGACATTAGAGAAGGTGTCTGTCACAGAGGCCATTCACAGAAACCTTGTGGATAATATAACAGGTCAAAGGCTGCTGGAAGCTCAGGCCTGCACAGGAGGCATCCTTGACCCAAACACTGGAGAGAAATTCTCAGTTGCAGATGCAATGAATAAAGGGCTTGTGGATAAAATTATGGTGGATCGTATCAGTTTAGCTCAGAAGGCGTACAATGGATTTGAAGATCCAAGGACTAAAACCAAAATGTCAGCAGCCCAAGCTCTAAAGAAAGGCTGGCTGTACTATGAGGCTGGACAACGGTTCCTAGAGGTCCAGTATCTCACCGGTGGGTTGATTGAACCGGATGCTACAGGCAGAGTCTCCATAGATGAGGCCGTGAGGAAGGGCACCTTAGATGCACGCACTGCACAGAAGTTACGAGACGTTAGTGCATATTCAAAATACCTCACGTGCCCTAAAACCAAGCTGAAGATCTCCTACAAGGATGCAATTGAAAGGAGCATGACAGAGGAGGGAACTGGTCTGCGACTACTTGAAGCCTCATCTCAGTCAAGCAAAGGCCTTTACAGTCCCTATAGCATCAGTGGGTCTGGCTCTGCTACTGGTTCACGGTCTGGCTCTAGAACTGGTTCCAGGTCAGGCTCCAGAAGAGGCAGCATGGATGCCACAGGATCAAGCTTCACAACAACCTTCTCTTCTTCTTCCTACAGTTCCCCAAGCTATGGCCGCAGATACTAATCTGAAAGGAAAGATTTGTAAGGGAAGGATATGCTATATAGCCACAATGCTCACCAGATGCCTAACTCTCAGTGGAATAAAGAATACCTTTATTCTGCTCTGCATGGGGCTGTTACATGACTTTCAATATTTAACTTTCAAGTTGAATAATTTTGTTTATTGTATATGTCACATTTACATTTAGTGTTTATGCTATCTCATCAGACTTTCTGATTATGTACTGTAAGCAGCTAGCAACCGCTCATTATTTTTTAGTATCTATCACAGATGTTTCAAGTGTACATGATATTTTTTAAGTTTAACATCATAAGCATTTACTGTTCCAAAAACACTTAAATGAAATACTGTGTTACACTGTAACCAAAAGTGTTCATGACCCTTAGCTTAAACTGTTAGAAACAAATTGGATGTACAAACTAAAATTCCTGTACATGTGTATATTTCTGAAAATTTTATCTAAGGAAAGATAAAAAGCAACTCTGCAGAGCAGAATATTGAGTCTCCTGAGGATTAATTAAACTGCTTTAAGGATATGCCAAGCTTCTGGATCTTTTCTCTCCTGGGCAACACTGCCGTATAGACTCTACCTGTATCTGAAGTCTTCTTCATTCCCATTTGTCTGTCTTAAAACCTGGACTTCCAAGAGCAAGCTCCCACAAATGAAATGATAATGTAGCTTAATATGACCATTAACACCATCAGACACTTCTGGACTTTACACATTAAACTTCAAGACCAACACAATTAAATTCTAGCCTTTCTGGACACTTTAAAAGGTAGGGAGACATTTATCATTTGATTACTTTGAATTTTGTGATTGTGTAATTCAGGGAAGTCTAATGTTTGTGTTGAATTCTTCTATTTCACAGTTCACCTTGCTCAGATGTCTTCCAGAGACCCATGGTGTAATTTGGACTTTGACCTTCACTGTAATCAAGAATTTTATGCAACAGCACTGAAACACATTTGCGCATATATTTTATCAGTTTGTTTTAACAGTGGACCATTTTGAAACTTGCATCTAACCTTGAACTCATTTAAAGGCCTAAACCATGCTTTGTAAGTGCCTGCAAAATACTGTTTAACACTTTACTGGGTTGATGAGTATTAGGAGACGTTTCATGCTGTAAACTGACTGAAAAAGCAGTGCTATCCATAATTTAATAAATAGTGTGTTATCAGGTAAGCCTTTTTACAGTCTGTTACAGTATGTCACAAATACTTCAAGTATTTTTCCCCCTTCAAAGGCAAATAATGTCTACAGTATACTGATGATTATATAGAGTGCAGTTGCTATAAGCCATGAGTTAGCATTTCTTTGAGAAAGACCTTTAAGCTTTGCACCAGACCCAGTATTTGTATTTTACACTACGTATAGCTGTTTTCATTTAAATCTCCTTTGTAAACACATTGGATCTGTATCATTTTATTTTCATACTCTAAACATGCATGTATTAATAACATTTAAAAGGTGCAAAAAATGAAATCCATCTGTATCCATTAAAGCGTTTTGTTTTGTTGTATTTTGAAAGGTTTGAAGGATGTATTTTACTGAGGGTCGTCAAGCCTTGTTTAAAATGGTGTATTTATAATAAAAATGGTGATGAGGAATTTTAATGTAACACCCAACCTGTGTAAATAAACAGGAAAATGAAATGTTTTCTCAAGTGTATTCATTGCAATGCTGGCACGTAGTTGACTGAAAACTGCTAAATATTCTGCACTGAGCAACACATACACTTATTAAAACTGTCAGCGCATGGTCTAATTTTTAAAGTACATCGAAATAGACTAGTTTAATGGGGGTTTAATAGTTTAATCATATAATTAAACTTTATTTTTGTTTGTAGTCTGTATATGACAGTCAAGAAAGTTAAAGATGGCTTGCGTTGGTAACGAGAGGTGCTGAGAGCAGGGGTCTCAAACAGCTCTTTTGCCCATCTCCAGTGGCTTCGATTAAAAATAACAAACTACAGGAATTTAGAAATGAAAAGCATCTTTAAAAAAAAAAATTAATTTTAGCATTGATGTAAATGACTGTTAAAAAATGTGCAGCCTACACTCTGAATTAGAAAAAATACTTTTAGTGTGTGTATCATAGCCTATGTCTTAAAGCTGCCACATTATCTTCTTTTTACTGAATTTAAGTAGGTGGTCAGCATGGATGTAATGCATCGATGGCCAGACTTGAGCCCCTTAGCTATAGATGGAAATCCAAAAGAATAGGTTATGAGAAAAAAATACATAATTTAAACCAGATTCATTTGATTTTATCCATATGCTTGATCTGCAACTGGATTGAAATGTGTATCAGTTACGGAGGGAGGGAGGATTAAACTTTGGAATTGTCCTGAAAAAATTAAACATGCCGAAATTAAAATTTCGAACAAAAATTGCATTATTGTGATAAAGTTTCAGTGTCAAGTTACTTGATGATAAGAGCTCATCTGGAGCTGGGCTAACATGAGAGGTTTACTATCCATTTTTCTTCTGATTTAAATCTAAAGTTAAAGGTATGTTTGATTTAATTTCCCTCGTGTGGATTGTTTTATCAGAGGCACGTTTGATGTGCTTTAGCTACAGCTTGATTTTTTTGTGATGTAAATAAAACAAAAAACTTTAGTTACAACAAAAATAAATTAGGGAGTTGTTAATAAGTAGCAGGAAAAGACCTATTCAGATCTAAAAATATAACAACACATTTTTTAAAACGTAGATTTTTTTTTTCATGTACTCAAATTTATGGGACATTTTTTATTATAATGTAGTAAAAGAGGAAAAAAAGACCAATTCTGAGCCAGGAATTTAACATGAAAATGAAATAATTCATACAAACAGTATCTGCTAAGAAAAAAAAAATTATCTAAAGTTTTTTGTCTTAGTCAAAAGGCTTGTTCAGTAAACCATCTGTATAAGTATGTCTTGGAGAGCATGTTTGGCTTTCTTAAAGGTTAACTCTCAGGCTATGCTTGAACTCATTGTGTGTAAAATCTGCTAAGAATTTTTTCTGATGGGCAGTAAAAGATGAGAGGTATTCAAATCTTTGATTTCAACATCTTGAGTTACTCCTCAAACATTTTTGCTGCCCTCAAAGAGGCTCTAACTACAATTAAACTCTAATAAATCAATAATTTCTTAAATAGGACTACTAATTTACATAAGTAGGCTACATATCAGATTTCTATTTAGAAGATGATGTTAACTTGCTCCTTGAAAAACACTGCAAATAATCAAAATCTGCCTTAAATAATAGTGCGTGCACTTTTTCTTGATTTCTTTGGTTCATTCCCCAAATTATCTATAAATATTGCAAAACACCAAATCTAGTTCTTGAAATGCTTCATGTAAACCAGTAATACATCTTTTGCCTCTCAAAACTACCTCAACATGTCACTTTCATCAGATGCATTGTTTAAAACAAGACAGTGGGAAAGACTTGCTGTCAGGATCTTTCTGTAAAGTCTGTATACTTTTTATTCAACTCAGTTTTATTTATATAGCGCTCCCAGACCCTTAAATTTACACGTTATGGAGGCTGATACAAGATTGTGCAGGGTTTCACTGCAATCAGCAGAAGAGACCCAGTTACTGAAACAAGTGTTATAACTGCACAGCACAATGGGAAAAAAATACTTTGCACCTGACACCTGCATTGGGTGGATTAAAAAAAAAGTCTAAGGTTTTGGTAAGGTTTTGCTAAACTTACCCTCACCCTAACGAATTTATCCGAATGACAGTCATACTGTACAAATAACTGCTTATTGTAAGTTTATTATTACTTATAAAAAATTGTCTAAAAAGTACATTTGTTCTGAGATGCAAGGACAAACATTTTTGCCCCCGAGTGACCTGACATTAGCAGCCTGCTCTGACCAATCAATTGCTCTGCTCTGACCAATCAAAAAACAAATTGAGAAAATCAGCACTTGATTGGCTCAATGCCCGTGGGACAATGAGAGTGACAGACTTCCCAGACTTGAAAATGATACTTTTCCCTGTCTGTATCTCTCTCTTTT
>VUQG01001308.1:34834-60636 GCA_015106755.1 Etia nguti | reverse complement strand
TGTACAATATAAGAGTGTATGTGCATTACTGAATGTGTATACTAAATATGTAAATCTACGTGTGTGTGTGTGTTTGTGTGTGTGTGTGTGTATATATATATATATATATATATATATACATATTTTTTAAAAATTAAATAGAATAGAATAGACAATCAAATAAAATATACAGAGGTTGGCAGTTGGAAATGTGCAAAACAAGTGGCATTTATGTACAGTATGGAGTGCATAATGTTTAAGTTCCGCTAAGTGAAGGTGAGATGTCTATGAAGTGTTCAGCAGTCTGATGGCCTGATGGAAAAAGCTGTCTCTCAGTCTGCTGGTACGGGACCGGATACTGCAGTACCTCCTTCCTGATGGAAGTAGTCTGAACAGTTTGTGGCTGGGGTGACTGGAGTCCTTGATGATCCTCCCCGCTTTCCTCAGGCGGGGAGAAATGTACTGCTATTGAAAGTCATGATTGACTTTGGGCCTTCTGTAAGGTTCCTGGGACACTTAGAACTTTGACTACTGGAAATAGTTTATTTTAATGTGGCTTTTTTTTTTTTTTGCAAATTGTAGACAAGAATATCTATTTTTGTTTTTGCTGCAGTTTATAAAAATTAGTGTATCTCAAAAAATGAAATTATGAAGACACTCAAAAAAAAAAAAAGAAAATTTTCTTGTGATTGGAAACTATTTTGTGCAACTTTTGTCATTTATCATTTTGAGGGATAGATATTTGACATTTCTGTAAGTTGAAAAGTGTCTAAAAATTATGATTTTCTTTGTAGTGTATTGCACTTTTTAAAAAACTATTTATGTAGTTAATATGGACTTGATAATGACGTATTATTAAAAATTTGGATATAATTATTGTATACATAACTTAAAATGACTTAAAACTTAAAATAACTTAACTTAAAGATAAGCTCTGGCAGAGCTGTTCTATGTTAGGCATAAAAGGGTTAAGATAACCCCCTCCTTTGGCCAACAGACATTAAGATTTTGGAAATGGTACTATGCATTACAGATATTGCCTCATAGCCTATTTTCACCAACTACTAGATTTCTGGTATTTTGACATTTGCACCAGATTCTCAGTTGATCAGTTTTTGGTCAAATTATGACCCTGAAATATTTAATGTAACACAGTGTTAAACCTTTTTTGTATATTACATAAAGAGAATGACAAAAGGTAAACTAAAGTTATCATTCAGAGCAAATGCCAAGGCAGAAAGGATGGCAGTATCAGTCTCAAGCTTGTAAACTTGGCTGTCAACAGCTGTTTGTGTCTCATTTAAGAGCTTCACTTTCACTTTTACTCACTGTTTGGTTAAGTTTAGGCACTTGTCTGGTTAGGTGTAGCATGAGCAGCTATATCAGCCTTAAAACAAACCATAAAACAAAATTATACAAGAATATTGCAGATTCTTGAGAATTCCCAAACAAAGGAGAAATCTGATAAACACTCTAAACAACTATATTTAGCTACAAAATAATTGAATAATTGCATAATAGTAATAATAATAATAAATATTGAACAGCATAAGTTAGTTTTATTCAAAAGATCGCAAGCTCTTAAAGATCTCTTTCTCCTGTTCTTTTTCTGCTTTCTCTACCACTGCTCTCTACTCCCTCATCTTCATCTCAACCTCTTGCTCCTTACCTGAAGCCTCATTTCCTGAACTGAAGTCGGGGATCTCACATAAGAAAATGTGTATTCAATTTAATTCAGTTCATCTATATAGCGCCAAATCACAACAGTTACCTCAGGGCACTTTATATTGTAAAGTAAACACCTTATATACAAATATACAAAGAAAACAGAAAACCCCCAACAATCATATGGCCCCCAATGAGCAAGCGATTTAGCGACAGTGGGAAGGAAAAACTCCCTTTTAACAGGAAGAAACCTCCAGCAGAACCAGGCTCAGGGAGGGGCGGCCATCTGTTGTGACCGGTTGCAGGTGAGTGGATGAAGAAAGGACAGAGACTTGCTGTGGAAGAGAGACAGAGATTAATAATAAGTAATAAGTAATTAAATGCAGAGAGGTGCATAAGCACAAAAACACTGGATGCTTTATCGAAAAGGAAAGTTTTAAACCTAATCTTAAAAGTAGAGAAGGTATAACCATGCCTATGTGTATAAACATGCTTCCTTATTCCTGATATTGTCTTCTTGCCTGCAGACTTCACATATGATCCTCCTGAATCTGGAAAGCTGACAACAATCCAGCTAAACAACAATGGCTGATTAGAAGATTTTCTTGAGTGTCCTAAAATTTCACTTTCCCTCTGATAAACAGTTTGATTGCATTCACACATTGTATGAGAGTTTATTGCCTGTGTATGACTATGTTAGTTACAATTTCAAAGAAAGTGTCAGAAACGCCTGCTAACAGTGGCTAACAATGGTAAAAACAACACTGCTTACTGACAGAAAAGTTCAGGATATCCTCAACAAGTCACTTTACTGTCACTGTCAGCAGGCAGAAATGGGCTTCATTGACTCATCAACCCCTTTGAGACCCCTTTCACAAATCTTTACAGCCTCTTCAAGGATAACGTGGATGCTTCACATCTGGCACTTTGACAGGTGAGGTAAACAGCGGACTGACAGTTTACACTTAGGATAGATGAGGTGACTCAGGGGTAAAAAGGTAAAATACTGCAAAATAAGCAGCCACATATCAATTTTTTATGCCTTATTTATTGTCAAGTGTTTAAATACATTAAAATGTAGTGTGTACAAAAATGTTTGTAGGCAAACTGCAGTAGAAGCTTGCCAGCTGTCCATGGCTGGGAAAGCAGCTGGCTGAAAAAGCTGTTCATACTTTTATATGATGAGCTGGGAGTGACTTACTGTGGCATACAGGCCATTATTTAACTCAGCCTAAAGGACACCACTGACTTCAACAAAACCAGATTAGGGTGCACTAGGAGTGAAAACAGACTAATTTTCATTCACTATAAAATATGTGAGACACACTTTCGACAAATTAGACCTGGCTTTTGTTAGACAATTATAAAATCAGAAGTTATATTACTGCTGTAATCGTATCTTCCCATAGGAACAATAAAGTGCACTCAAGTGATCTGCAAATGCTAAGCTGCCGTATAGGTGACCATCTCCCCCAAGAGCTTTGAATTTTATTCATTTGAAACTGTAAAATCGTTTTTATGACATTTCCATTTTCCTGTATATTATGCAGCGGATGGAGATGGAAAATATGGAAAATAAAGACAAAAAAAGCAACACACATTTTAAGCAAGAAGTGAATTGTTACTAGTTGTTATGCTGGAGAGTTTACGCTAGAAGAAATGAGTATGTGAGTTTTGCATCACCTAATAATAAAATAAAATAAAATAAAATAAAATAAATAGTTATTTTATTTACAACTTTGGCAGGAAATCATTTTAAAGTTAAAAATAAATAAATAAATAAATGCCTTATTGGAAACAGTCACCTTTCGGCCAAGAACTATGCCAGTGGGCCAGAAGATAGACACATTTTTATGTCATTAATGGTCATCTGTGCAATGTAGTCAAAAGAATATACACTGTTTTCTTTTCTTTTGTATTAGGAACTTTTTTTTTTTTTTCACAACACCTGGTACAACACGGTGCCAGAGAGTCTCAGTAGCTTTTTATAAGCCACTGAAGCTAAAAATTTAAGTTGCACTGAAACAGAGTGAATCTACAGTTCTGTGTGTCAGAGGTACCAAAGGACGTCTGTCTATCTATCTTCTGTCTGCTTCTCTCTCTCCATCCCCCTTCCCATACTTCAGTTCACACTTTCTCCCTCACTCCCATTATCTCAGCGCAGAGTGTGTAGGTGGTACAGAGTACATGATGACTGATTAAGTAGTACAAGCAGCCTATACTAGAGGTTTCATTAGTCATAAAAGACCAATTCGCCAACAATTAAAACCAGCTTCACTGACTTTAATGACACCACACAGACTGCATGAGCTCCACCACTTTACAAGATAAAAGGAGCCCAAGACTATTAAAGAAAATATGGAAAGTGGGATGAGGTTTTAGAAGGGAGAAAGCTTTGAGGGTGAGTACAGTACATGCTTGGTGGTATGTTTCTTGCAAAAAAATGTATTGTCTGCGCACACTGCGTAACATAAAGCCAATTAGGGCGAAGTCATGCTTGGGTTGATTGAAAGGAAAAGGATATAATAGTGTTCTCGTGCAATATACTACATTATACACCTTTACAAGATAGGCGATGTACGGCAAATGAAACTAACTATGGAGCCCAGAGGTGTTTCTTGTACCAATCTGTAAACATGTTCCTGCTGTACATTTGGGCAATTTAGCACAGGGGGCCTGTGGGTGTTTCTCAAGATTATTCCTAACTATTTAAGGAACTGCGGTGTTTGTCACTTCCACGTTTGTCTTAATTTTTCTGCATCAGAGGTTGGCAGTTCATCAAAAATTAATAATCATTGTCCTTTGTTGCAATATCATGAGTGCCTTAGTTAGACATATGTGTGTGACATGGCAATGACTTGTGTCCCCAGTAAAGTTGTGCCCATCAGAAAATCCAGTAGAGATGTTCTAAATTAATTTACGTAGCTGCTCTTTGGATGGTTTAATACACTCCCTTACCTTCAGAGTTAAGTGTATAAAGAAAACTCATCTTGTCCAGTCCTTTGTTTATTGCTTAAAAGCAGAAAAGCTGATATTAAATAGAAGTAAACATTTAAGTAGTGCCAACTTTCTTAATGTCTGGATATCCATTATGAACATTATTTGAATGTCCTTCCTGGACTTTTAGCAAAGGGCACTCTGGTTTTCAGGACCTTTGCATATTTTCCTTTTGACAATTACAACAAAGCAAACAAACAAACAAACAACAAATGTGACGTTCAAGGAGAAACAATAATACATAAAATAATTATCACGCCTAAATATCTATTAATAACATATGCATCATAAGATTGGACAGTTATAGGGAGAAGAGACAAACACTAGTCAGCAACAGGCCTATGTTGTGTAGCAGTAACATATCTCTCTACTTTGATAGGGTCTTTGGGTCTGAGCAGCATTTTCTCTATCTGTGCTTAAGGAGAAATCATGTAATAGGTAATAGGTAATCTAATTGACATTGACATCTCTCTTTCAAGAGAGACACATGTACAAAATAAAAAAAGTGAGATAGATAAATTATGAAAAACGTGTAGGAGTAATTACACATAATAAATATAAAATATATATATTGTTATTGTGGAATTGAGAGATTGTATCTAAATAGTTTTTTTTTTTTAGGTCTTTCAATTGATTGGCAGCAAAGTACTTATATGCAGTTTTTTTCAAGTTGAGTGTGAAGAGGTTCAGCCAATGTTAACATGTCCTGTGACCTGACACTGTAAGCTCTGTGTTTAAAATTCAATCACAGAGTGGAGGTTAGTAAGCAATCTTTGCAGTAGAGTTTTGTAAATAGACATCATACATGTCTTCTTTCTTTGATTCAATAGGAAGGCTCACCCCACTTTTTTAACAGAAGATGCAAAATTGAGTTAGACACGAATCAGCTTTAATGAATCGTAATGCACTTTGATGCACAAAATTAACACCTGACTACAAAGGTTGTGTGATATATGCATTAGAGCTGGGATTATGGATTTGATTGATCATCTGCAGGTTGCAGACATGTGAAACAAGCGAGATGCTGGAAGACTTGAGTTCACTAATGCAAACACCAGTACTAGTGTCATTAACACCCTAGGGGAACAGGTTGTCCCCTAGATGTCCTTGTATAATTTCATACTCGCAAGTATTTGCAAAAGGTTCCAAAACTGGATTGCTGTCTTTTGTCTCAGAGTCTTAAGGCATCATGTTCTCCCTCATCTGCTCCTGTTATACACTGATGGCTCTTGAAGTTATGTGGTACAGTGTGGAATGTGAGAATTTTAGACAGGCTGGCCCTCCTAATTTAGCATGCAGAACCCGAGGAACAATGCCTTTCGATTATACCCAGTTTTGTAGGAGAGGGAATGACATTGATTGGCCGAGGGAATGGGGATTGACATTGATTGGTCCCGGCTTGTTTGTGCGGGCAGGAAGTGATTTGCATAATGCAGACATTTGCAGTCTGCTGAGGCTCTGTACGTGGTAAAGGAGGTCGGAATATAAAAATCTGGACTTAACAGTAGAAAAAGGGCACGACTGAGATGAATGCACTGTTGTTTTCTTTTATGCACATGTAAGCTTATTATATTTTTGGTCAGTTTCACAACTTATAAGGACAGAAAAAGACTTGTTGAATTATTCAGGGGGTCTGGTAACTGCAAATAGAGAGAGATAAACAGGAAAGAAGGAGGTGAACAGCAACAGTTATATATATATATATATATATATGTATATGTTTGTCATAAGGCCAATATGAAGGAAAAACCAAAAATAATATTTTTATGAGTGAGAAACAAGGGGACAGCAATAAAGAGTAAGGGGTTGGTGCAAGGGAAAAAAGGGGAAGAGAAAATCAAGAGAGGAGAAAATAAAAGAAAGTTAGAGAAGAAGACAGGGAAGAAAAGGGAGCAGACACCGGAGAGAACAGGGAGAGTGCTGTGTCTCTTGGTTGTCTTTGTTTATGGTGACAGGGACAGGTGGAGGCTGACAGCAGGACCTTTACAGACAGCCAGTTAAATAAAGAGGGGATGGAGGGATGGAAATGAGCTGAAAGAGAGGAACAAAAGAAGGAGGGAGACTCGGAGACTAAATGCCAGTCCCCAAATGGCTGCCAACCCTTCTGTTTTCTTCCTGCTCAGAGTTGTAGCGCCATGTGGTTGATCAGCTGCATAGATCAAACTGCTACGATTATTTGACCACCCCTTTGTCTGTTCACTTTAAGCATTACCTTTTGATTATGGTGTCAACAGTGCAGGGGCATCATGGTTGCCTTGTTCCCTGGATGATTAATTGGAATAAATTTGATGATCCTCCAACTTCTCATCTGCAGCCATCACCAAAGTCAGTGTTTTAATTTAGCCAAAGCTTTGTTTATGTCAGTCAGTGTAGACATTTCTATCACCCCAGCTTTACTTTATGTTTAGTGCTAATTTGTAAATAGTAAGCCAACTTAGTAACCCGAGGTTGTCAGGGTTTAGCAGTGTTGACATTAGTGTTTATCTCAAAGCATCGCCACATGAGGATGGTTATGACTTGACGCCACTAGCATGGCTGCATACTTTCTTTTTAAAGGAATATATGTTTGAAGGGTGCTTCAAAGTCAAAAGAGTTAAAAGAGTAAACATCTCTGTCACACATAGTCTGTTTCTCACACACTTACAGATGAGCCTTTGAACCTATGGGGTATTACAGGATTGTCTCACAGTGATTACAGAGGATCAGGGTTGCAAAAGGGGGGGGGGGGAAATCCCCCACAAACAAGAACAACAACAACAACAAAAAAAAGAAGAACAAAGATGCATATGCGTGTGGACATACACATGCAGGAATATCCCTCACACGCAGATAGACTCACTCGTCAAGCCAGGAACTCCAGCCACTTTGACAGGGATAATCCTGTGGCAACGAGAGAGGGTAAAGTTAGGAAGAGACAAACCCAAACCCGGAAAAGCCGATTAGAGGCTGAGGGAACAAAACCCAGGCGGTGGGAGAAGGAAGAGGAGAAACAAGTAGCAGAACACCAAAGCCAAGCCAACCCTGACACAAGAGGCTGGTTATGCCTTATAGACTGGGAGAACAGACGGGGAGGGGGAGTGGATACAGAGCACAAGAACAGATTGTGGGGAGGGAGAAGGAGATCTACAGGGAGAAGGTAGGAAAGGTAGACGGTAGTCGGTGATGAATTTTGATAGAGAACCTTGGAGGGAGCTGGGTGAGGGGGGGGGGGACAGGGGATTGTGAGATCTTAGGAAATAGAAAGAGACAAAGAAGACGTTTCCCATTAAATTTATAGATATTGAATATTATTATAAATGGAACGGGAAAAAAGGTGAAAAAAGTCAATCCACGTAGATGCATTTGTCCTTGTCACGCAGCTACTCTGTGTACTCTAATATCTCTCTTTTTCTCTCTCGCACTTTGTCTGAAGTCACACACACACACACACATACACAGCCAGTAGAACACACGTTCCCTTACTTGCTCCCTGTTCAGCTATGTTTCCTTGAAAATATGTTCATATATAGCTAATTTACAACAGAATATGTATTTTCCACAGCAGGGTAACATTATGTCCTTATCCATGTCCAGGGGTTTAGAGCTGCCCTTAATATCCACAGTGAGCTAGGCACAGGATAATGACAAACAAAACAAAAACACAAAAGAAACAAGAAAAAAATACCCTGCAATCTTTCAGATACGTAATGAAATAACTTTATTTTGTATTTTCCTTTGTGTCTCTTTACTTCTCAGTCTTTGTCTTTTCCCTTTACTATTCCCTGTGTATTACTTGATGTCTGTTTCTCTATTACACTGTAAGGATTGTAGAGTTGGTATTTCCAGTCAGTGATAAGAAAGAGTCTGACACTGGAGGGGGACAAATGTGTTGTAAGCAGGAAAACACAAAAACACATGTTTGTGCACATGTGGACACACACAAAGAAAAGACTCTGTATAGTAAAATGGTGTGCCGATATCAGCAGCGATAGATGGATTGGGGAGCCTTACATATGTCATGATAAGCACTGGAAACATAGACTTAGAGATAGATAGAAAATGGAAGGGCTGGATTAAATATTCCAGCAGATTTCTTAACCTTTTCATCACCACAGTTCCAGATGATCTACAGATGAGATTTGGCACCTATGGCTGCATGTATATTTTTTCAATCTGTTCTCTGATCATTTAGATTATATTTAATGAAGGCACTGTTGCGGCATTTGCTCACTTGGTACAAACAAAATCACGTGTGACTGCAAACAACGAGAGCCAAAAGAAGAGGGCTTTTTGTTGTGCTTCTAGCCCTGTCACTTCCTGATGTCCTCCTGTGATTAGATGATAAATACTGCAATTAGAAACTCTGACAGAGATAAATGTTGTTGGCCATTGTATGTTTGGGAGATTACGTGCATGTCTAAACCATCTGTGGTAGATGCACTTATCACTTATCCTTAAATTGCAGACTACAAGGGCTCAAACTAAAGAAACAAATATACAAACAATCAAACAAACAAACAAACAAAAGTTTCAGTTACTCTTCCAAAGTATTTTCTTTCGAGTATATCCCATAAGAGCCTCTTTACATACTGTGGAAAGTTTCTGTTAACGTTTTAACGTGACTTTCCCATAGTTCTCCTGAAAATAAAATTGGGTCTTGGCTCTAATGGGATATTATAGAGTCACATCATAAAAGTCACATTTATTACCTAAACCACATTTAGAACAAACTGTACTAATCATTGTTTTTACACTGCAATTTCTAGCACTGTGCAAAAGTTATGAGCCACCTGCATGTCTTTATGTTTTTCTTGGAAAATGGGAAATAGATGCAGTGATTTATTGAAAATGTGCAAACAGAATTTGTATAAATCTACAAAGCGTAATCTTCAGGAACTATTTCACAAGATGATGCCATGCTGCTTCAATAATGTTGATGGCTTCTTGACAGCCATCCTTCTACTGAGACCATATCTGATGAGGCTTCAGTGAACAGTAGATGGATCAGCTGAAGGGCCAGATGCATCTCTCAGGGCTAGTTTCAGGTTTTTGTTGGATTTTTTTGCTAGAACGTTTTTAAAAAATGACTTTCAGGTACTATTCATCTGTTTTTATTTATTTACTTATTTTTTTTACTTTTTTACCAGTTCTTTTCTCCTCCATTTTTCCACTCTCACATTTTTTAAGGATTCACTGTACAGAATGCCGAGATATGCCAAGTTTTCAGCTAATAGTTTTTTTCGGAATCACCTTGTTGATATCAAAAAAACCACTTTATTCCTGTCAAGCTGCATTATCTTTGGCATTTTTATTAGGTTCAGCTAAGGAAATGAAAACAAGTTACATTTGTTTTGTGACAGGCAACTGAAAGTTGCAGTTTAAAATTGGTTGATGTTTGTTATGTGTAGACACAATTCAGGTTTATAGTTGCTTTTCTATGCTTGTGTATTTCATACGTCTGTGTTAAGTGGCTTAAAAATCCTTTTTAAAATGGTCAGGTACAAAGACTGAACCAAAAATGAGTAAAAACAGCCAATGTCCAAATAAAAACTTTGAAAGACCTTCAGAAAGCCTGGAGAACTATTGTCCAAGATCACTTTAAAAATGATAAGAAAGTCTGGCTCCTTGAAAGGACTTTTGCACAGAACTGTACATAAAGACAATGTTAATTTTAACAATTAGTTTAGTTTTCTTCTTTTTTCTTAGTTATTTCTGAACCAATCCAAAAACTTTGTTTCAAACGTGTTTGCTACATCATTGTTTTAAAAATGCACATGTTGCGTTATATTTAAAACTGACAGAGTCTTGTAATTGGCTCTTTTCTGTGTCTTTTTTGGAGCTATCTTTATCTCTGCAACAAAAAAAACCAAAACAAACTGCTTTTTTATATCCTGAAGACAGCAATAGTAGCTGAATGTTAGAGGAAGAACATGCTGACAATGAAAAAGTGGTGGACAGCAATTTTGTGTGTGCATGTGCAGATTTCTAATACGAACAATCGCCCATTTATATGTATTGTTTCCATATGCTGCTGTTCCTTCTCATGTTTAATATGTGATTTTATTTCGTCATAGATGGGCTTGCAGGTGGAAATTATATAGGCAATAGCCAGTATGACATTATTCCGGAAGGAGTGATGCAGGAACGGGAAAAACACTGCAAACTGAAGTGTCATAAAGATATAGAAACAGGATGTAGTCACCAAAAGCCAGGACAAATTGGCTAGCAAACGGAAACAGGCTTATCCAATGGAAATGACAGGCTAAATACATCCTAAACAGCTGCTGGGATACAGAAAACTGCATATTTTTTGTGCTTGTGTTTGTGTTTTTGTGAATCTTTGGTCAGTATTGGATTACAATAGAAAGAGTTAAAGTTCGTGCAAAAGCTACATTATCTATTTTTTCAGCCCCTTGTGGGGAAAAGCAATTTCAGTACTAACAGTTTTAGACAATTTAGGCTGAATGAAGGAGAGAAAACAAACAGACAGTAATATTAAGAAAAAATAGGGAAATAGAGGCAAAGCTATTTTGAAGAAATAAAATTCTGAGTGTCAAAGTGGGAAAAGTAAATCATGATGGTGAGGGGTATAACCAGGGAGGGTAGAAAACTTAGAAGTGGGAGGGAAAGAGTTTAGTATAAAAAGGATAGGGGGATAGACAGAGACAGAGACAGAGGAGTAAAAGTATTGATATTTCCAGCATAAACACTCGTCCTAATGGACCTGGAGAGCTGAAGCTAGAGATCGATCAGAAGACAGAAGTCTCTGCAGATGTATGGAAGGAAAATATACCTCTCACCTACTGTGAAGAGGGCATAGGAGGGGCGGAGGAATAGAGGGTGGAGATTAGGATATGACCAGATGCAGTGGGCATACAGAAAGAGGGCCGTGACTGAATCCTAATGAGCAAAATGTATTTTTCATGAGAGTGGAATCAATAGTGATTTGGAGTTTTCTCTTTGTAGCTGGAATGAGTCGAGTCTGAGCAAACTAAGAGGTAGGCTATCTGGAAATCAGATAGCAAGGATGGAGAAGACGAGGCAAGGATGGAGAAGAGGACTGGATAAATTAGTGGATAGATGGATGGATAACTGAAAAGATAAATGACAGCAGCAGTTTATTAAAAGGAAGTTCCTGGAACTGGATGTGGGAGGAGGACAAAGTAGGGTGGCGGTGTGGGAGGGTGAAGGGTAATCGGTGGTGCACCTATGTCTTGGAGAATTTGACCTTCAATTAAGGTCATTCCCATTTAAGTGTCATTCTGAGTCAGTCTTTACTTCCTCACAGAAAGTTTCACAGAGCACGGTTTTGCCGCAACTAGTGGTCTTCTTTCTACACAAGGATGGGTTGTTTGCCTTTCCAAAGGAGGACGTTTTTTTTAAACATTTGTCTGTAAAGTCTGATATTTTTGGCAATAAGTCTTTTTTGTTTTGGCCCAGACTTAGACGAGAACATGAATAAACTTACCGCTGTTATGTTTGTGGAGCTAGCAGATGATTAGCTTAAGTTTGCTTCGGTCTTAGAGCAGTTACAAACAACTAGGCTCACAGCAGAGCTCAAAAAAATGCCTGCAAGCAGGTCTAAACCTCTGAAAATGACATGTTGTGTTTTTATGTGGAGTTATGTGCTATATTTTCTTCACTCTATGTGCAGCGACATCCTGGAGCTAGTTACCTCTATGAAGTTGCCAGGCAACCGACAGAAATACTAGGAAATCTTCTCATTACAGCGTAGTTGCCAAGCAATAATAGTCACATATAACCCCCCCTCTCAAAAAAGGTAAATTTTTGTTTTCACTTGAACACAATCCAGAGTGAATGTTAAGATGCTAAAAGCGATCATTCAGGTTTAGTGTGTCGCTGTGACATCACCCACTTGTTTGTAATGGTGTGTTTTTGAAGCCTTCAAACCATCATTATTTTGACCACTGCCTTCTTCTCTGTAATCTACAGTAGAAGTAACTGAATTTGGACAAAGGGGTGGATTGTCAAATTATCAGCTAACGTTAGCATGCTTGGTTAACAAGGTGCATATGTAGACTCTATGTGTGCATTGGCAGACACAGATAGCTGCAAATATTTGTTCAAATATAATGGTAAAGATGAATGTACCAAAAATAGAGTGCTGTCACCTTATACCAAAGGCCTTTCTGTGTGGAATTTGTTCTCCCCATGTCTCCTTCCTTCAGGTAATCTGACTTTTTCCTACACTTCAAAGGCGTGTTGTAAGATTCAATGGTGTCTAAACTCTCTGGATGGATGGATTCTCCAAAAGTTAAAAGGTTCAGTTTAGTGGCTTCAGTAAGCTTGAGGCAAAGTCTAGAAAGTCAATAACATTCAGCAATTTCAAGTAATGACAGACTGGCGATGCAGTGGGTAGGTCCTGAGTTTCACTTTTCTCAACAATAAAGAAAGTGATCAATGAGAGTGAAAGGTGCAAGTGACTAATATATTACAGTGGTGTAAATAAATGCATCTGAGGGAATCACTTCCTCTGTGGATGCCCCTTTACAGAGATATCCTGGCTATAACTGCCTGTGTCAACATCTGTTTGTCAGTCAAAGTGTCTATGAATATAATGATGCAAACCTTAAATAGGTGAGTTAGTTAAAAACAAACAAATTTAAATACCTGGGATCAGCCATCCAAGACAGCAGATAGTGCAGTGGACAAAGACAGGACACTCACAGGTGAAGCAGGTGGAGACAAGTGTTAGGAGTTATTGTTGACCGAAGGATAGCAGCAAGAGTGAAAAGGAACGTTATAAGATGGTTATACATGGTTTGGAGAAAGTGGCACTAACAAAAAGACAGGAGGAAGAGCTGGAGGTGGAAGTGGTGAAGACGGTAAGAAATTCATCGGGAGTGACCAAGAAGGACAGGATTAGAAAAAAGTTAATCAGAGAGACAGCTCAGGTTGAGCAGTTTGGAGACAAAGTTGGAAAGGAAAGCCTTAGATGGTTTGGACACTTGCAGAGGATATATTGGACAAAGGGTGTTGAATATGGAGCTACCAAGCAGGAGGAAAAGACAAAGACCACAGAAAACACTCCGCCTCAAGTGGCCGTTTGAGGAACTGCAGTTTTTGGCACATCCATTTTGGCTTAATTTTAGTAGGTTGCCACTTGCTGCAATTGCAGTGCAAAAACCTTTATTCAATTTATTCACAGAAGGTGACAGAACATAAATTTGTGCCAACGCCTGTCTTCACCTTCCTCACTGAATTGCAATAAAAACAGGTAATTTCACACCCGAGTATGTGTGTTTCAGTTTATGTTAATGCCTTCACACCTTTAGTTGACACAGAGGAGTAATCGGTGTCCTGCAACGTGTGGATGAGAAATGGTGGGTGAGTCTTTTTCTCACATGCATTCGCACACATACATGCACGTATGCAAACACAGACGCAAAACTACTGCTGCTGTCTCTCACATCTGAATCCTCTGCAGTATGTTCACACAGCCTTTATGCAAATCATGTGAGGAAATTAAATACATGCTACAGTGCTTACACATATGCATGTGCCCGCACAGTACATTGTGTACATAGAGTTGCTTACACACATACACGCGCACACACAAACACAGACACACACGCACGTGGACCCAGACAGTCTCTTATTCTTTTTATGGCAGCACCTGAGCTTGGCTTTAAGTACATATTTCATGCTACATTACCCCCTATGGCAGCAAACGAGGAGAAGAATCGAGGAGACTGAAGGAGGCAGATAGATGAAGCTTGGCAATAAAATGCAGACTTCTTTCTCACCCAGTGCATGTCTGCCTCAACATCCCTTCTGCCTCTTCTGTCCTTTCTGATCCGTCTTATCTTTATCCCCCCGTTTCTTCTAGCTTAATATTTTTAATGGTCACTAACCTGAATAGGCCACAGACGTGTTCCTACTGTGTCCCCATGACAAGAGTAGTGATATGTTTTAATGAGCCAGGGACACAGGGCAAGAAAAGAAATTTCTCATTTGGGTCTTACTAAAAAAAAAAAAAAAATCTAGCTGTCTCACTCTCTCCTATGTTCCACTTTAAATGTTTCTCATCATTTTCTCTATTTCATCCTTGATCTTTGTATTTTTTTAAGTTATTGCATTGTGACTTAGTTTCTTGTTTTCCTATGTATCCATCTAAGCATACTTTTATTATCATCATTTTATTCTTATTTTATATAATGTTACTTTGTGTTGATAATCATTTAGCTTATGTTTTGTGGGGTTAGTTGGACTGGAGCCATACTAGAAAAAAATATATAAATAAATAAAACTGAGATATAGAGATCAATTGGCTTGTGACCACACTCTGACAGCTTTCAGGTGATTGGCCATGACCGGTGGCTGATCGATCAGTCTCAGATGTATTTGATTCTGTGCCAATCAAATTAGCCTGACGTGCACCTCTCCAGGAGTGTTACTAAATGGTGCACTGTAGACCACAACAACTGTAAATGGCCAGCTTGGTAGCAAGATGCAGTGAAAACACACAAATCAATATAACCATGGCATACTGAGTCTTGATTTCTTTTGCTAAACTAAGTATAATATGTACAAGTCTTTAATTTTTTGTGTACATTTTCCCTGTTTAGACTTAGTTGGTCCTGAATTTTATTTCTTTTTCATGCAAGGCAGTAATTTTAGTTACAGTCAGTAAATGCTGTTTGATATCTATTTACTCCAACTTCATCAGGATTCACTAAGTTTCTGTCAAAATTGTACAAAGAGATGCATCACATTTCTCCTGATTTGGAAAAGAGCACTGATGTCTGTATACTTGACTCTGTTTGGGTACACAGTAACACAAATGTTTGTTAGCTTTCAGAGAGAAGGACAAGTCCTCTGTTCATGTGGCTCTATTTCACTGTTCACTAAACCATTTCCTTTTTTGCTCTTTTGCCATTCACTTGTTTTAAAGGTTTATAGTGCTGTGGCCTGACTATGGGCTGCATATGGCATACTAAAACACTCACTGTGCTTTAAGAGTAAGCAGAGTCACTAGCAGAGGCGCACAGGCAGTCATGTGATGTTCACTGTGTATGTGGTTTGGTGGTATTTTAATCGCGGCAGATTTGAGGCCTGATCAGTATAACTCCTGGTGGACTTTGGGGTCTTTATAAACAATAAAGTAAGATTCATACATTTTAAATAAAATATCAAAATAAAATTACCTTTTTCCAACTTCTCTTTAATTTGAAATAAAATACATTTATACTCATCAGGACATAAAAGAAGCATTTGAACCCTTGGAAAACATTTTTTAAAAATATCTTTTTTAAACACTATTTTCAATATGTCTGTGAAGGTTCTCAGTCATCCAGGTCATCGTAGTCTAAGGAGCTTGGAAAGAAAAGTGTCTGGACTTCTTTAAGTTGCTTGAAGACGTCTCACCTCTCATCCAAGAAGCTTCTTCAGTTCTAAGGTCAAATGGTGGAGCGTCCCCCGCAGACACTCCCATAGGTGTGTACAGGATTTTAAACACACTAGAATCGTCATCAAGATCACACAAGAGACAAACCTGTAAAAGGTGACTAGGCGTAAAATGAAATCCGAATGGAACAGAAAGCAGGTCAAAAAAAGTTTTACACAAATTAAAATTAAAAAAATTAAAAAAGTAACAAGTACATTCATTATATTTATGCATTCAGAATGCTGCGCGATGGCTGGCTGGTTGGACTACCGACATTATAGCTGACGCATCTGTGCAGTATTTTCTGTTACGGAAGAAACGCTAGATAAAATGGTATAAAAAAAGATAGGGTTTGGTAAAAAAAACAATCAATTACTTGAAACATGAACAAATATGGATACAAGCAAAGTCAAATAATGCAGTATCTTTTAGGTTATTCTGGTTAATGAAGAAGGAGCCAGAGAAACTGGAGCCCGTCTTCAGCTGAATAGATGGCTCAGTCTTTCTTACTTACAGAATTGTGAAGGTGATAAGCGTGACTTCTCAGCCTTTCTCATAAAACATTTAACGAAGCTCTAAGCTTGAACCTCAGTAACTTATACAGTAAACTCTCTGTGTTGGATGAAGCCCATAAAATACTTCTAGAATTGTATGTATGCACATGAATCTTCACACCCACACATACTATACATGTATTGAGAGTAGTAGTCGCCCATCCATCAATTTCTTTTCTGAACTGAATTTCTGCTTATCCAGCCAAGGTTGGATGGGGGCTGACAGTGGGCAAAAGGCAGAGGACGCAGTAAGCAGGTCGCCAGTCCATCACGGATCAACTGAAAATCAGTTTTAAAGAAGGAATAGAGATAGTATATACTGTATAATGGTATGTTTTTAAGGTCATGTGAGAAAACTGTATTTTCCTTCTTACTGGTTATAAATACATCCGTTAATGAGTTGATGAATTGTTTTAGTGTCAACAGGGTCAAATTTGGAGCGGTTAGCACTGATTAAAGCACAATGCTGGGATGCTGTTTCGGTTTTTTTCTCATTTTAATCAGTGCAGCATATTGCCAACAGAACTAAGGAATATGTTATAAAGCAGTCAAAAAAAGGCTGACATTAGTTATGATTTACTGGTTCCTATGAAAGTAGCCCCTGTAGAAGTATGTAGAATGTAAAAGCATTTAAAGGGTTTGGTTCCTCATAATAATTAATATGTAATTTGTACAAATGTAAAGTAGATGGGAGAGCTCACACGTTTTGACTGGCATGTTTAATGGCATATCGTTTATTTCATGTAAATTGACTATTTTGAAACGGTATAGAGCATGCTAGTATTTAGTTAGTAATCATGTAAAATAACAGACACTGAACAATTTTAAATCTTAACAAAACTTAAATTAAAAAAGTAAGGTACTTTTGGCTGGTCAATTATTCCAAAGGCATACCCACAGTGGGTAGCTCCGTGTGTTTGATTTGGTAGCTTTTTTCACCGAATGGCCATCCTGAAGCAAACCCCAGGGGATTTGTAGCTACACTACATCAATAAATATGTTATAAATACAAGAACTTTTATTTCACATGTCAAGGGTGAATGGTGATTACTTTTTGTAAGTCATAGCCAATAAACACATTACATAAAACATGCCATTAGAGTTAGAAATATTACTTTTGATGTTTCATGAAAATAAAAAAAAAGAAAAAGAAGAGTAGCGCTACTAAATCTAGTCACAGCCTAAAGTTTTTGCAAAAGGGGGTGCGTGCAGTGAGTTATACAGGCCTCCAGACTGTGACAAGCACCTCTTGTTTTTCACAGGTTTGTTACACAATCAGAATACTAAACTCTAAATGAACATGAGTGAGCCGGACAGGTCACAGGCCAAACACAATTAGTGGTATTTCTTTTAGGCAGAAAAACAGAGGGAAGAGAAACAGCAGGGAGCTGGTCATTCTAAAAATAACAGATTGACATTCATTTTAACAGCTGTGATAAATATTGTTGCACACTGGTTGGTGCAAACAACTTGAGATCTGTCCAACTGATTGTATCCAAGGGTGGGGCGAAGGAGGAGCAATCCAGGAGTGAAATTCAGGGTGAAGGACAAGTACAGGCACCAATTGGGGCAAGAGGCTACACAGACTAATTAGCTTGCAAAATAGACACGTGGGAGTATGTGCAATGACCTTGAGCCTTAACAATGTAGATATATTTTACAGTGACATTTTTAAACATGCACACTGCTTCAGTCCAGTATAGTTACATTCAAATTGCTGGAGACAGTCTGTGCAGGAAAAACTAAATTAGGTTTAGGTTTATTTTCTTTTAATTGTGAGAACTGATTCTGATTTAATTGTATGGGTAAGTAGAGCATGGAGTTACAATTAGGCAAGACAGTGAGGCTGAAATAGTGGTACTGGAATGAACACTCAGTTTGAGCTATTTGTATATTTGTTTTTCCTCTGTTGTAGTTGCAACTGCATTTTCAACATTCATACTCTTTTAGCATCTTCATCCATCCTTATCACTTCTTATAGAAATTCAGAAGTTCTTACTAGCATCAATTAAAATCCTTCCTTCTAACTGAAATCCTTAATCCAGGTTACTTAAAAACACTATGATTCATGTCTAGAAAGCAAAGCAGTAGGAATGTGTTGTGTGCCGTTATGGGTGTATGTCTGATGCAGGGGCGTTAACACCTTTCTTATATCACCACTCTGAAGATTGATGAATGTTGTCAACAGGTTTACTGACATTCAAAAGGGTGAAACTGAAAACAAGGCAAACAATACAGTCATGATATGCATATGTGCAGCATAATATGCATTTATATACCACAGTGCTACTACATAGCATATGTCATATGTCTAAATATGTAAACGTGTACTACGGATGCTGTCCCAGACGACCTCCAAAATCGCGGGTAACTAGCATAACAAAAGGACTAGTTTTACAGCCAAATGCTGCATTAGCAGGCAACATATTGCACAAAAACAAAGTTACAACTCATACTTTCAGTACATACCAGCGATACAACCATAAACAGAAGATGTAGACAGTATTTTCTCCAAAAAGACACCATAGACTGCATGAATTGCTTCACTGAGTCGACTTCCTGTTCAATAAATTTTTTTTCAAAATAAAGCAGTTTCTAAAATGCATTACTTGGAGCAACCACAGAGGGTGCTGTAAACACATAGTGAATAATGAACTGACTCAGAAAGGATATTTTAGTAATACAACAACATTTTACAACTTTTAGTGATAACAGAACACGTTGATTAAACAGTCATATACAGTCTGATGCAAACATCCTCAAGAGTATTGCATGTGCTATCCCTGAAAAGTACTGGAGAGAATTTCTGAGAACTGTTTTAGTTAAATTATAATCTTTTTTTTTTTTTTTTAAATATAAGATGAAGTTATTTATAGTTCACAATATGTTTCTGTTGCAGAATTGTACTGTTATGAAATGTAAAATTCATTCATTTACAGTACATTATCAAACTAATCACAAGATTATATTGCTGGGCTATTCCTGACACATGTACACATTTTCTGGTGTGTCCCTGTAGCTTTTGTTTTTACAATTGAAAAGGGAATTGTGTTTGGACCATCGGTGTGCTATGACCACTAAAGTAATTATTTGAACAGGTCAGCCTTGCTGCGAGAAAAGAAAAACAGCCTGAAAATACAGAGAATTTTAGCTGATTAAGGCCTGACAAAGTGTGGGTTAAAGCTCATTAACTTTTGTGAACAAGTCCCAAGGCTTTGTCTCATGGTCAAAAGACAAGATTCATATGGCTTTGAGACATGCTGTACTCATTTGTCTTGTAGCAAATATGTCTGTGTGTATTGATGTGCACCTTTGGCAACTGTTGTTGTGATTTGGCACTATATAAATAAAATTGAACAGAATTGAATTAATGTGTGATGCATATTAATTAGATATGCATTATATTTTATGTACAGTATTACATAAATGATAATGGATAATTATAAAACTGCAGAATGCTCATTTCTTCTATTCATTCATTTGGTGTAACTAAATTAGGAGCACCTTCAAAATGTTTGGTTACTAGGGTAACATTGGTTCTCTGAAAATGGACTGGTCACACTAGGGGGCACTTTCCAAGTGAGCTTAACAGAGAACCTAATAGAACAGAAGTGACTACATTGCAAATAGCTCACAAAAGTATCATATAACTACTGCATTAGCCAAGTCTTTTTTTATGAGTAAAATGTTCAACATTCAAAGAAAATATAAGCTTATAAAAACAAAATGAAAAATAAATAATAGTAAGTTCTAGCATGGCAGATTGGGACTGCTACTGTGCAGTCATTTTGTCTGTAATAAAAACACAAATGTTTTAGTTTTAGTTTCTTTTGCTTTCAAACTAAACACCTGAAACAGCTGACCTGACATGCACGTCTGTATTTTTCCTCTGTCATAAACACCCGTTCTCTTCCATTTTACGCATGCTAATGATTTGTAGATACAGGGCTTGTTATAGAGATGGTGTTTTGTGTGTGTGAGAGTGACTGCACTCTAATGATTAGCAGAGATCTTCACCTGCATACCTAGCTTTTTGATGTCTGCTGTTCATCTGCTTTTTTCACCACATATTTGTTTCTGTCATGGAGAAGGCATACCGCTCATTCACTGTGTCTCCTTTTCTTGTCTTTTCCTTTGCCAACCTGTCTGCCCCTTCACTGCTTCTATATATAATCATTCTCTTTGACTGTCTCTCCTGTCTCTTTCCCACAATTCATGTGTTTATCACTGTTCCTCTTCTTTTTCCGTGTCCCAGCTTCACTTTCTTGCTGCCATTTCGGTTTCGCTCAATCTGTCCTTCCTAATCATTCTCATTCCTCACTCTGTGTCTCTGTCTCAGGAAAAGACCCAACCCTCTCTTCTTCCAGCAGCAAGTCATTAACTTCCATCCCAGGTTTGTGAAAGATTTTTTGCAGTAATGGTGTTCTGTTCAGCGTGTCTGAATCAGCTGCAAAGGTGTGTAAAATAATTACTACAGAAATATCCATCCCGCTGTTGACTTCTTTGAGAAATAGTATTAGTTCCCCCTTTTGTTTCAGATTTATTCTGAAAGTCAGTTATTATTTCAAACTTCTAATATAGTTTTAAAATCACATGTTCTTTGTGTTCTTTACAATTTAGTATATCCATCTTATCATATTATCTTTCAACAGAAATTAGTATGAAATGAAGTTTCATATAGTCATATTTTGAAAAGTTGATGATACGTCATTGTAAAGATTCTCCTGCCTGCTTTGACGATGAAAAAAAATCTATTGATCTCTTGTTGCTGTTGATTCAGGCCCAGCTATAAAATGATAAAATCTGATTAAATAGCAGCCTATTAGTGAAGCTAAACAGTACCCAAAAATGACAGACAACCAACAAAAGATACATAACATTTTAGCTTCAGATGTGTCTGTGTGAAAAATAGGAGAACAAAACCAAAACTTGCATGCATGGCTGCTAAAAGTGATATATCTTTGCTGACCGACTACTGTAGCACAGGTAATTGCATCTGTGATTTAAGGTGTGGGAGAAGCAGGTGTAGAATTTGTGGCACTGTTGTAGGCATGGCAATTATTTCTATTCATAGCAGACATTGTTAGCGTGGTGGAGTTAGGGTTGCCAACACTATCTGACAGAAATCCAAGAGATTTTAGTGGGGGGTAGGGGGGTGGGGAGCTGCTAGTGTATACATAACTGTTTCATTATATCAGACAAAAAGACAAAGAAGGCAAGAGTTAGAGTTTAGACATTGAAATTTAAGAAACCTCTGTAGTGTTATGACACTGAAACCACAGGGAGCAAGAATTAAACATGCTCTTTACAGTTTAGCTACACAGAACCACAAAACAAGCGAAAAAAAAAATATATCCCAAGAACTCTTTGGCTTTCCAGACATGTGCAATGTTTTACATAGTCCACCATCAGGACTTAATTGGCAGTCTGCAGTCAGTCAAATTAATTCATTGGCAGATGTGCTCATTTACATCATCTGTGTTTGTAAATAAAACATGTGTTGAAGCAAAACCTTCCAGCCCTAATGATAATTTGTGGTGGATTTATCAAACCCTGAAAACCCTTCCAGCCTTTCCCATCAAGTTCTTCCCAGCTCAGGGGTTCTGTTGGGGCAGAAAATTTAACAGCGCTGAATCCAATTACAGGATATATATTATCTAAGGAGTGCGTACTTTACAGGTAAAATTGGTGAAATGTTGTTAAAACAAAGGTTAAAAGTGATTAAAAAAGTAATTTTGACAGTGTCAAATATCTTCTTGTAGTGTTTCTTAATACAATAAAATAGAAAAAAAGGTGCATGTTAAATTTTTTAAATCTGTTGACACGGTGTTTGTGTGTGACAAGTCTGGAGTGTCACCTGTTTTACTATTACAGCAGGATGCCAAAGGTTGTCAGTCAAAATCATTTCCTGCTTTGTTATCTAATTTACTCCAATTGGAATAATTTATAAGTGAACAAAGGATCAAGTCGTGTTCAAACTAGTAAACAAAAACTGAAACGTATCAGCAAAGAGTTACTTGGGCCATAGGTCAATTGACTGGTAGAGTAATTTTCTCATAGAGTTTTATACAATTCAACACTTTTCACATTGGCTTTACTTCTTAGACCCTGAGGCAACATCCATTTTTTATAAACAATCTGTGCTCTCAAATGGCAATGCAAGGCTGCTTTAAATACTTTTTTGTCCATTGATTAGCTCTTATGACAACTGTCTATTTAAATTTTCAATTAATGCTATTAAATAGAACTGGGATTTTCATGTTTTTTCCCCAATATACATATGACTCACTAATCAGTAGTTTAATTTTTTTCTCCATTTTCCCAAGCTCTAGGTATCTGACCTCAAATAAAAAAAGTGATGATATAGAGCTAGTTAGCATTCCTCCTTACATCAATAGACAGCACTGACTCTGTGCAACTCAGCAGAACATACTGAAATGCAAGTGTCTACAACTTTTCAGCCTTATATCCTTCATGTCGTTCTACTTACCTTTATTATTTTTCTTTCAAGAATCATTTTTTCCTGTCAGTTCAACTGGGTATTAATTATGTCTGCTGTTGTAAATTCAGTCTATTCACCAAAGGATCGGGGCTTAGAGGCACAGTTGTACTGAAGGCCGTTCAGTTGAGACTGCAGCAAAATGAAGAATGAGCTCTACTCTCCAGAATCTTTCCTACTCAAGCTTTTTAATAAGAGTCGCAGAGAAGATGGAGCTGGATAGTCAAACTCTTAACTGTCTGTCTTCCCTGTCCTTTCTGTCTATTTGTCCTCTGTGGCACACTCAGCCCCATGGTTTGATTCTCTAAAATTTCCACCATTACAACCCTTTATTATCCTTGTTAATCCCTCTTGCACATGTCCGGTGTAGACTGTAAGATGGAATTGAACAGATCTGTTCACCGACTCTCTTCTCTTCTCCTGTGTCGTTCTTTTCATGCCCTTTGAAAGAGCAGAATTAGCTTTTCCCTGTAGCAGCAATGAGGCTGGCTCTTGTCCCTTTCAGTCTCTCTTTCTGCTGTCAAATAACCCACTTTGCTGCTCAGCACTGATATGATTACGCTTCTTTTTCAGCTGGATTTAACACTGAAGTCAGGGTACGCCGCTCTTGTAATACCGTGAAAGAAATTCTGGGAAACATTGGACAGTCATGTTTCCTGTTCAATGCGGATGGTGAAAGAAAAGAAAAAGACAAAAGTAGGATAAAAGACAAAATTACAAGCGACAACTGGGGGCTATGCATTAAGGAAAAGCAGAAATAAAATAACATGAATTTGTTAAAAAGGATATAAATGACATGAGGCAGCAGCTAGCTGGATGAGATCAGATTCAAAATCAATAAGTGGCTATTTTCACTCTGTGAAAACTTTAAGTGCTTTTTTTTAGCTACTTCAGCAAACTGAGAAAGAAATGAAACCAGAGTGAAAAACTACATAACACCCATATAAGAAATGGGTAGACAGCTAGTTAGAGGCTAACAGAGACAAGAAATAGACTAAGAAAAACTGGCCTACTTTAGTATACTTCAGCAATACTTTAGCTAAAAGTACTTTATTTTAGCAGAGTCAAGTATATTTGTGAAGTTAACTTCATATAACCCAAGCCAACACACTGCTAGTGCAATTAAGAACCATTTTCTCATGAGCAAATTAATTGCTCTTTGAACGGCACCGTTATTCACATGAACATCAATTACTTGCAACTTTTGCAAGGTTATCTTCATGGTGCATTATAGTGAGAAATGAGGTGAGAAATGGGATTGGATGTTTTCCTTTGTTGTTGCTTTTTTCCCAAGTCCTTGCATTTCTATGTGTTGGCATGGCACACTGGTGCATATCTCTCCTAAAATGACTTGAAAAGAATGCCAGCAGAGTATGGATTAGGGATTTTCAGAAGCCAAATTTCCGAAGCCAAATTTTTTATGATATTACGTTGTTTTGTTAACACTGACAGCATTTCAAGTGCATTTTATGATTTTCAAGTTCAGCTCGAGGGTTTGTGTGCCCGTGTATGTGTAGTAACACAGACAACTTACATAAGATAAAGTTTTCTCCAATCTTGTTCTCCAGCAGACTGCTGTCTGGAGTGCAGCTGCACAAGCTTTCAGCAGATGAGCTCTATGTGTGTGTTTGTATCAATGTGCAGTTTTGTGTGCTGGCATGTATAGGAATGCATATGTGTTCATGCAGCTGTGACCCCTCCATCAAACTCACTTGTACTTGATGCCTTTAAAAACACAGGTTTGATTTTTGAGTAGGGATGTCTTGACACACCCCCGCTGAGCTTGCTGACAGCGTCTCTCATGTCCTATCTTACCTTGTGACATCGACGCGACACGCAGACACACATACAAATGTAGACACAAGCGCACAGATACGTATCTCTGCAGCTGTGTTTATACTTAACTTGGAAAGCATGCCATATACTGGATGAACTATGAATATATCTGAAGCCGGTCATTTTCCAGCCTGCATCATTTTATCTGTTTGGCAGCCTGGTTGGTCTCCCTTTTTCACACTCAGTTCTTTTTTCACTGGTTTTTAAAAAATCTTATTTCCATTTTTAATCATACATTGCGCCCGCTTCTCTTTTCCGTTATTTCCCCTCTACCCTCTTTCTCCGTGCAGCAAACAAACAGGAAAAAAAGAGGTCAGTTTTATATTAACAAGACAAAACTGTGTTCTTTTGTTTTTTCTTCTTTTCTCACTGCCTCTTATGGTATTAACCGTTTGTGCTACTAATAACTGCTAGCCTACTCGGTATCCGTTCTCTGTACATGGATACAGCCACATAGCTACCAATACTATGTTGGTTCAGACAACATTGCAAGCCTGGAAATGACATCGCCAATGACACTAGCAAATGACATTGCCATGCTGGTATCTGAAACAAATTCAAGTGAAATTTCTTCTGTGGTACTGGTAAATGTAAGTGAAGTTATCCTGGTCGTGATTGTCATCAAACTACTATGTATCTGGGTCTAATCAGGGAAATTAACCTTACTGTCTTCTTTTTAGAAGAGTAACATTTTCTATCATTGGCTATTTTTTGGTTTATTATGGAGAAACACTGCACTAAATAACTCAATATTTATGAATTTCATACTGATTTGTAAAGTAAACCCTGATGCCCAAACAAGCACAAGGTGAATATATAAAGGAACACACACACTCACACACACACACACACACACACACACACACACACACACACACACACACAC
>VUQG01001308.1:8630-34786 GCA_015106755.1 Etia nguti | reverse complement strand
CTTCACCTTGGGAGCCTACCTAAGCGGAGGTGTGCTGTGACCCTGTGTTCTAGCAGATGGTGCTTGTGGGCAATACCAGCAATAACCATAGCAATGTTATCTCTCGGTTTCTCTCTCTCTTTCATTTTCTTTTATTTTCTTTTCTCTCTAAAATGATTACCTTTTTCAATACTATGAATAATGTAGAATAAAATGCTTAAACACTCTCATTCAGCATATTTGTGTCTGTTTGAGTGCATTTCTTATGGTAAATTTGCAACATAAGCATTTATATGATTATTTGGCAAATCTCATTACTTCTCAATGAATTTAATGCAAGGCATAGCATGTGTATTTAATTTAAGTGTGATAGACTTGCGTGTTCTCAGAATTGCAATTTCCTTTTAAAAAAGCAGATGTGAATTTGTCTGCCTGTGAACGGTAGACATTGTGGACGATGGCTTTATGCCCAGACTGTTTACTGATGTAAGAATGGAGCAGAAGGACGTACGGGAAGAAGCAAAGAAAACTAATGAGCAATAAACAACACCCAGCCTTTATCAGGGGGAACAGGGCGAGATAAAGGATGATCTTTTGGCTCAAAGCAAGAACAATATATTTTTTTTCCCATAATCTCCTGAATATACATGATATATACGTGTTTTGAGAGTATGAATATCTGTGTGTTTCTGCCAGAGAGAGGGAGAGAGAGAAAGACAAGGGGAGGGAGACAGCACTATAATGGCAGAATAGAAATACCAGAGTATGCTTTATCACTTACCCAATTACGTGAGTTTGCAAAACTAATCTACTACTCTATTAAAACAAGAGACCCTACAGCTCAGGGTTAAACAAAAGCAAATTACATTACCCTGTCACACACACACTTCACTTTTCCTTTACACTGCGCCATTCTGTCAGCCAGACTTGTTCCCATTCACCCATATCTCCTCTGAGATTTTAGAAGAGCAGTCGTGCATAGAGTTTAAGTCTGCTCTGAGACGATATGGATATGTAGTTGCTCTTTAAAAAAAAAATCCCTTGTTTCTTTTGAACTTTACAGTTTCATTAAAAGTTGATTTGATTGAAAGTCAGGGACGTGCTTCCTTTTGTTTTTCTTGATAGTAACGGGGGAAAAATGTACATGGGATTGATGATATCGTACACAGTATTTTCCTATTCACATGAGTGACAGTGAGGTCCTGTTGTGGACACGTGACACAAAACATGTCAAGTATTTACATTTATAAATTCAATTTCTGATTTATCAGTGATCAATTTATTATTATTATTATTATTATTTAATTGATTTATCAAGCCAAACTCTAATCTTATATTTCTCTTTTATCCAGTTGATCTAACATAATTTTAGCTGAATCTAATTCACTCGATTATGAACATGACATGAAGTGGTGATTCCGAGTGTTGCTACAGAAGGTTATTTCTTACAGAGAGTGCAGCTATAGAGCATTGCAACGACAACAGATGTTGATGTAATCTGTAGCTACAATTGGCATTTCAAGTCTTTATTAATCTTTCACAGCAATAAGTCTGTTTCTGTTAACAGTTACTTTATCTGATCGTGTTGCAAACGAAGGCAATACACATGCCTAAAAATGAAATATTTACTTATTTGGCTATATGGTTAATTTGGACGCAAGTGATAACTTAGGAATTAGATGAAAACTGATATTTTATCGCATAGATTAAATTAACCAGAAGAAAACGGATGGAGATGAAATTAAATGCTATCTATCTCACATTTCGTCAATATGTATGCCAGTTATTTTCCATTCCTGCAAACCAGCCAAACAATCAACCAGCCAACAAAAAGATAGAATACAGAAGGAATTATTCACTAAGTGATGAAACTGAATGAAAGGTTGTAAAACAGGTTTAACAGATTCTCAGTGCAAGATCTAAAAAAAATTACAAAAAGCAAGGACTCATTTCTACACTTTATATAACAACTTTAATGACCATGGGGGGAAAAAACTCATAAACTGGCGTAGGAATCCCATAGTGAATCACAATACAGTAGTATTACCGCATATATCAAGTTTCCATTCAACCATTTTCTTCCACTTATCTAACTCAAGGTCGCACGGGGCCTGGAACTGATCCCATCAGTCACAGGCCACCCTGGACAGGTTACCAGGCTATTGGAGGGCTAACACAAAGAGACAATGATTCATGCTCACATTCACACCTATGCTCAATTTAGAATCACCTATTAATCTAACCCCGTGCATGTATTTGGAATGTGGGAAGAAGCTGGAGTAGCTGGAGACAACCCATGCATACATGGGGAGAACATGCAAACTCCACACAGAACAGCTCGCATTAGTGGATTTGGACTGATATATGTAAAAGTTAGTTTCCCTATAGTGTACTCGATTGAGTAGGCTATTGTAAGGCTATTGGAAGTTCTGGGTTTGAGTCAGCCCAGAGGCTATTTACTGCATGTCTTCCCCCTGTTCTCTCACTCTCTTTTCTACACTGTCCTGTAAAATAATAAAATAATATTTTTTTTTAAAAATCAACTGAAATTCATACAGTTATCAAAATCTTTCTGTTCAACTTACCGCTTTTCAGTAGTTTTCAATATTTGTTATTTGTTGTTGTTGAATAATACCCTACTAATTCTTCACAGAGTTTGCATTTGCAGTAACTTTTCTAAAATTCTTCAGCACTTCATAATTCTGCCAAATCTTCCCCAGCCTTGCTCATTAGCTCATTAGTAACCTTTACTGTTTAGGTTCACTATGCAGTAATGAGGGATAACCAAAGAGAGAGACAGTCCTATCTTTGCAGGAACCAAGCTTGTATTTCCTTTGGCAGCAAAACTGGTGCACAGCATTTTAGCTTTTACCCTTAAACTTCGGCATATCCCGGAAATTAATGGCTGACTATCATAATTTAATCACCTGTCTGCATGGTCACTTACCAAAACATTCACATACTTTCACAAAATCGTGTTGAGTATCCTTCCACCTCTCATCAGTGAATCACAAGTAAAGTAGTTGTAGCAATACTGACTGAACAAGTGCCCAACTTGAAAAACTTAAATCTGAAATCTTCGAAGCACTGACTCAACCCAACTAAAAACATGTCTCCAGCTACTGCTGTCACCAGGGCAAGAAAAACTATTTTGACACCCCAAAAAATAAAACAGTTTTTTGCTAGATTCACACAACAGCACTGCATGACACAGCCCTCTCATTAGCCACCACATTGGCTGTGTAGAATCTGGTTCTGTCATGCAGCAGTGCATTGCAAAATTCACTGTAATCTGGCAACATGCTGTGTTGGTCAATCAAATATAACTACCACTTGTGTTGTATTTTTGTAACGTGAACTTTTTTCCGCAGTGTTTTGGCATCTAATAAGACATCAAATTCCAGGTCATTTCAGTAAAAGTGGACTTCTGGGACCATAATCTAACAAGTACTTCAGGAAAAGTGTGCCAACACAAAAATGCAGACTCAAATCAAGTTAGTTCTGGGGATAAATTCCCTGCCAGTGTATATCAGTGCTCTTATTTGCAATCCCCCTGAGTCTAACTGCAGCTGTTGACACTTGTTTAGTAAGGTTACAATTTAACTCCCCAGGTGAGGACACAATAAACCTGACAGCACTGGTCATTATGGGTCATATGGGTCATTTTGGAAGGAAATGACAGCTTATTTTGTCATTCAGGTTGGAGAACTGAGGTTGTCCTCAGTGGGGTACCAACCCCAACTATTGCTGCCACGGATGACTGAAAAATACCAACTGAGCCAGGCGAAATAACAATAGCAGTTGAAATACATACTATACACATTTAGTAGCTCATGTATTTGAATGTTTTCACTCATGCTTGATCACTACTTACTCTGGGTGATTCTGAGTTTTTGTACCAAGGTTTTGTGTCCTCCACAAGTGCTCAGATATATGTGCTAAGAAAAACATTTTCTCAAGCTAGTGCCCGGGAGGAAATTTATCTAAGGTCAGCCTACTTATCCACATTTCAACAGTGGTCATTTTGTGCCTGAATGCTTACCCTCATATCAGTTGACCTCCATATGAGAGTAGCCATTTTGTGTCTGATAGCAGCAAAGATTCAGTCCGTGTGGGTCAGAGAACAGTTGGTACGACATAATCATTACAACTATGAAATGTTATGGTGAGACAATAATTGCTGTTCTGACCAAAGTCTGTAACGGAGGTGTCTGTGTGCATATGTGCCCATATTTGACAAGCTGAGAATGGTTCACTGTCCCTGGAGCATACAGGACAGATTCAAACCCTGAATGACAGCCAAGCTGAGAATCTGATAATTGTCTACATTTTATAGATATAAGTATAGACATACAGTACTGTGTAAAATTATAATTACTTTATACAGACTAGAACCAACATTTAGGAATTAAATGTTAATTTGAAGAAATGGAAGAAGGATGACATATATTTGCTGTCATCTGCTCAAATGAATCTTTCAGTTTCTATATACTTGCTGCTGAATTAAATATTTGCTGAATGAACTGTGCACAGGGTATAATTAAATTACTAACAACGGGATATGCAACACTGAGCTCTGACATGAAAACACACAGAAACAGGAGGGTTTGCAATATAAACCATGGTTCATGGATTGATTGATTATGGCACACAACCCTCCTTTGCATTACACAATGTGCAGGGAGCGTCACAAATAAAACAAACCCAGCAAACAACCAAACTATATGTCAATCATGTTCAGTGGGTAGAACGGTTGCCTATACATACATCGCTTCATAAATGTCTTCATATATATAAAGACAAAAATGACAAATAGTAGCTGAGTGACAAAAAAAGAGACCAAGGAGGAAACACATTGGATAAAGAGGAGGTAGCATCTGGCAAAATAATAGGGGGTTAGGACCACACACAAAGTCCAAGCACAGATGAATGCTCAAGTTGGCACCTGATTGTAAAATTTGTATATGAAGTTATATAGGTACAACAAAAATGGGGCAAAGCAACCCTAAACATGCTGTGGAGAGGCACACATGCATGCTAATGTGCATATTTTTAAACCTGCCACAACACATTGGCATCTGTGAAACTGCCATTTCCACTGGGGTCACTCGACCCTTCAACCTCTACCTCCTGAGTCTAGTTGGCATTTTCACAATAAAAGGCAGAAAGCATGAAAAGAGAGTGAGAGGGCTTTTGACTGTCAGCTAAAAACTCAGAGTTGGAGGGTGGATAAACAGTTCATGTCACTGCTGTGCGAGTTCTTTTTTTTTATTATTATGTTGCAGTGAAGAATTTTTAAAATATCAATAAATGTCTGTTACAGCCAGAGGCTTGCCAGACAAAGCTAACAAAATGCTGATTAAGCTTACTGATGCCAGGTACATTTTTCAGCAGCAGTTAAAACTGGTATGTGTGGTTACTTCCATGTGTTTGTATACCAGTAGTGTTTACATCAACCAGAGTTGACGACAGGAACTGTAAGGCAGTTATTTTGCATTAGTAGGAATTGAAAATACAGTCATGGATAGAGAGACTGCTGATGTGATTTAGCTTTTCCTCATCAAAAACGTGTCAGCATGTCATGGTCCTGGCAGATGTTGCTTCTCTCTCCCTCTTGTGCTTGCTTTTTATCTTTCCCTCTCTGTCTCTTTCACTTTTTATCTTTTTTTCAGTTGGCGTTTGGGAGAGGCTCTGGCTCTGGTTCTCAGCATCACCAGTGGGTGGGGCTGCTCCTGCCTCATGGGTCCAGTGGGCAAACCTGTTCCTCTCTACTCATTACTTCTCTGGATTTAAGGACCGGCTGGAACCTCCATTCTCCTCCAGATTGTTGACGCCTGTGTGGGAGTAATCAGCCTCAGTTACTATGATCTTATTACTCTTTTGTAGTTCCCTGACTGTTCTCTCAGCCTCTCTCATAGTTATTCTTCTGGTTTGATTCCTGGCTGGACCCTGCAGACAAAGAAATCTTTTACTTACTTGCTTGTCCACCTGCCACCAATCTCAGCCTCTGGAAATCCTTGCGGGTCTCCCCCATCAGCAGCTACATGAAGAGATTCAAGTAAGAACACAAATCTGCTCTCAAATTGTATAACAGTGGCAAATCACATTAGTTCTATACTACCCTGTCCTCTCCACTCTGGCAGTCCTCCGGTGAAATGCTGTCCAGTCCCTGAAAAGACACCCTTACAACAGTAATACTTGCCTGCCTCTAAGCTCTTGTGTTCGAGTTCCTTGCTGCAGATAATAAAATTTGCAAACCTGCCTTTGTCTCTGGGTTCTTTCAGTTGAATTGCATAACCCAACATGTGTCCCTTTGCTGCCTAGATACTTACACTTAATGTATGTTTACCTGCGAATGTACACTGCTTCTCCACTGGTAGTGGTATTAATACAATATTTATATGTTCTCAATAAATAAACACTATATTCTATTTGATTAACTTCTATACAAAAAAGTTGTTTTTCACCCTCTAGTTGTGTGTGTGTGTGTGTGTGTGTGTGTGTAAACACTGTTAACCATCTTTGACATTATTCTTCCTCACATAAATAAAGAATTAGTGCATGTATATGACTTACTATTGACAAGGTGCATTATTAAACAAACAGTCTGGTGGTCAAAGACACAATTTCCCAATTTTGTCTGCTGTTGTTTCCCAGCTTTATTGTTGGTGAATGTGGGGTGCAGCATGAATATTGACAGTGAGCAGCATTATTTTTTCATCTGACCTTCATTAATATGGAATAACATACATAGCAGTAAGTGCAGCTGCATTTGATAGTCAGAGATTATTAGGCATCACTTTGCATCACTGCAATGCTTGGGAAAAGCTGTGTAGCTTTTCATTATATGTATATTTATTTGTTCTGCAAAGCAAACACATTTTCAAAAAAAGGTGCTCATTACAGACAAAAATACAGAGGAATTGTGAATGTGATCATGTGAATCATGTGAATTAAAAATTAAAAAAAAGTTTTTTTGCATGTGTAAACAGTATGACTTTCACACCTACAGTGTTTGTGAAGTGTGAGAGAAAACATTTACAGCATATGCTGTTTGTGCCATACCTAAAAAATCAAGTACAACATGTTGATTTTGGCCTTTATCATATTCTAGACCTGCCCAGTCGCAATACATACTTTATTTTGAAGAGAAATTGACTTTTATTTCTGTAAAATGTTTTTCTGCAACATAAAGGTCACCTAAGAATGACTGGAGTAACATAGTGAAATGATAGACAAAGACAAAACACAGAATTACTCATTCTTTAAGCTTATGAGCTGATCGATTTATAAAATCTGGCAGAATGAATGCTCCGTGTAAACCAGTGATATAATACCAGCGACTTTTTGTTTTCTTTTTCCGTTTTGAACCTGTACTGATAATTTATGAGAACATATATTCCATGAACGAACAACTATTCCTGCTTTTGTCATGTTTACTGTATTTGTGAAAAATCACGTATTTAATAACAGACTGCTCTTTCATATTGCTCAGGTAAGTCAATAACTTGAACTTACTAGAGAAAGTCAAATATACAAAATATATATCTGGCAGATATCAAAATATATTATCAGTGTTGGAGGAAATTAATGATTACAGCCCTGATAAGGTAACTAGCATCCGTGATAGTGTGCACCTCTAAAATAACCTCGGCAGTCCTGTGTGTTGCAAAACATGTTTGTGCGCTTGTAGTTGAATACATTTGCATGCTAATACCGCTACAAAATGATGCGTGTGTGAGTGTGTGTCTGTAATGTGTTTGTGAATGTGTCATACCCTCTTCCACTCATTATAGTAGGACATACCCACGTGTGGCATTTACCTCTAACCTCTGCTCCGCAGCAGGCACAATTACTGAAAGGCCAGACTTTTCAGCTAATGTCCATCATATTGACTCTCTCTTCTCTCTCAGTTCTTATATATATTCATTTTCTCCTCGTCAGACTTGGCAGTGTTGCTAATCTGAAGTTAAAAGAAGAAAAAAAGAGTGGAGTTAATTTGACATGTAGTTAAAAAGGTGAAGATCAATCTTTCTAGGACTCTCGTTAATGAACCGCGGCTGTTTTATGTCATTTAATTTCTGTTTCTCATTTCTAATGCATCTTCCCTGCACTTCAAATCAAAGACCAAGCAAAGTCTCCAAATTCAGTGAACAAGATAAAAAGAGAAAGATAGAGCAAAAGAGCAAAGGATGGAAAAAGAACATAAAGACAGAATAAAAAGGGAAACCTGATTAGGGGCAGTCACAGGCCACCGTCCTGTCCCTCTCTCTGCCTTCTCCTCTGTGTCCCCCACACCTCCTACTCCCTCCATCCCCTCTCCTTCTTCGTCTGCAGGTAACAGAGCTCTTTTCCGGAAAGGATGGGATGAAGAGATTAAGAGAAAATTACACCGAGTCCTTCTCTTTGACAAGACAAGGGAAGTGGAGAGTTGAAACTTCTAACAACTTTTGAGAAGTCAGGGTCAGGGGTCAGAAAGAAAGGCTGAAGAAGAGAAGGACAGACAGACGCACAGAGAGAGAAAAGGATAGAATAAGCCATCTGGGATTTGAGGTCGTAGTAAATGAAGGAAGGAAGACAGAGAGGACTGAATTAGAGAAGACAGAGAATCTCTACGTTGACCCTTATTGTGGTGGCAGAAATAAATTGTGATCTAAAGGTCATGAGACTGAGGACCAGCATTTCATAGACACAAGAAAGTCCGCCTTTCCATTATTATTATTATTTTACTAGGATAGCACTACTGCTACTACTACTACTGCTACTACTACTATAATAATGATATCAATTTAATTAAAACATGGTTAAAGAAGGATGTGTCAAATGTGGCAAGGCAAATTAAGGATGTGGCCCTTTTGTCTCAGAATAATGAACTTTGTCGAATCCTTGTCAGTCTATTAAAGACAAAAAACATTCTAACACACTATCAGATGTTCTTTGTTTGCATGTTCATTTTGTTGCACTTTTCGCTCTGCCATCAGTTTTCTAATCTGTGACTCAATTAATAAACGCAGGAGAGTAATTTTATCATAATAATTAGTCAAAAGGATGTGAATTAAGGCCTCTGTTGACGAACAAATTGGAGAAATGACTGTTTGTGATTACAGGTGGTGCGATATATCAATACAACAATATATCATGCGAGCTTCCTTTTGCAACACATTATTGGTAAACTGGCACCAATTATTGATATAATATTTATCTAAACATGCAGGCACTTTAAATGGATTCCCCCACAAATATAATTCATCCACAATCACTACCTCATGACTCATGGTGGCGTATATCAAATCAATTAGAGTAGTGAAAGGAAGTTAACTAACTTGGAGTGAAGAAGAAGAAATTCAGACATGGCACACAGCAGGGGGAAGCAAATCAGAGACCAGATTAAATGACTAAAATATTACTAAAATTGAATGAATATTTTATTTCTGCTTATTCTTTCTTTATAGATATTGCATTTGCTTTGCAATATACTGTGTATTCCTGTACTCTGACACGCTGTGACTGCACAATTACCCTCGTAATTGAAGGTAATACACTGTAATACAGCTGACACCAACATTCACCTATGGATTCAAACATGCAGTCAAGCATTGAGGCAGCTGTTTTCTCTGTAAGAAAAACATGTTACAGGCATGTTAGGCCCTTGTGATTCTTGATAATGTCTAACAGAATAAAATTATTATTATATTTAAAGAGTTAATAGTTATCTTTACTGCACCATCATAATGTTTTACAATGTAATTTGGACCTTTATTAATGACTTATTCAGGAATATGTTGTGACTGCATTCCGCATGTGTTCAGATACTAATTTAGTAATACTAATCTTTGATGCCAGCCTTTAAAATGTGGGGACTGTAGTAGACCTTCTGTGCTAAGATTTTAGCATTCATAGTTTCTTGGCAGAAATATTCATATTTGAAAATTTGAATCATTGCACTGTCATGTACAGAACTTGGAGTTATATCAGAATTAGTTTTATTGATTGATAATATGATGGGTTTGCCAATGCATTTAGCCATAAGGCTTTAATTGCAGTTTTTATTTGGTGAACTAAATGCTTCCTCAGACCCTTTCTTTTTCACACTGCCAAAAATAAAATTGTCAGCAAACAACACACACATCAGTTGCCCACGTGCTTTTAGTATAAACAGCCACATTGTCCTATTCCTTGTGTTCAGCATCTTCAGCATTACCATATGAATGTATTCGTATATAAAGTAGTAAGATAGTGAGTGCCAATTCACAGATTCATAACAAACGAGCAAACAAAGCAAAACACTGTACTATGCAAAACCACTGAATGGGATCCTTAAGCAGAGGTGACGTGGCGCAAGCAAAAATAAGCTCTAAGTAAATGCATTCCAAATTTGTGAGATTGAAGTTTGGAAAGTCAAAAAGGCCCACACAAAGGTCTCACAAAGGCACACATCAAAATAGCTTTAAGCAAACGAGCTTTGCTGAGAATGAAACTAGGGAGGGTTGAAAGAAGTCCTTTCATGCATAACTCATCAAACCAGCACTGCTGTTCTCTTATCATTACCCAGCAACCTAATGTTATGTGATGTCATTCACAATGCAAAAAGAGCCAAGCGAAGACAGTGGGCTTACATTTATTAATATTTATGCATTTCAGGACCTTGAAAGATGCTGAGATATAGCTTGCCAAGACCTTAATCAAAACATGAAATATGCATACCAATATTTGTTAAAACTGCAGTGTCTCATTTGGAGCTGAAATATTTCAGAATGAATATATTATGTGTCTGTGCAAATTTATCAGGGACTTATGACTTGATAAATTACACCGAAGCACCATTTTTGAGCAATTTGTTGAAAAAAATTGAAATTATTTTAAATTAAACATTACAGTGATTTGGTGGAATGTGTTTCTATGTTGTGCATTAAAGCTGCTTTAGTATTTATAGGATATTTGCCATACTATTTTTTTTGCCAACATGAACACAGCATAAGTGCATCAGCTTTTGCGTTTCCCGTCCATGTGTGCACATTGTTTGCATAATATGTGTGTAATATCAGCACATGCATGCAGAAGTTCCTGCTGTTTTGTAATTAAAGCTGAAGTAAAGTCTCATTTAACTTACTTTGCAGTTCTGGGGGTTAATTGCAAGAGCTACACTGCCTCTGGCAAGCTCTCTTCCATTTTAGTACTTTCCTGTGCAAACTACAGAGAAGACTGTCCATAGTAAATGAGAGGATGTGGAGATGCAGATAATAACAACACCATTATCCTCATGATACAATGAACAGAACAAGCGGAGGGAGGGTAACTAGTTAGCCATGCAAATATTAGAGGTGTTGAAAGAAATGCTAATAGTTTAAAAAATGGTTAAAGAAACTTTGTGTGCATGATTTCAAGTATTTATGCAGCTGTGTGCACAGAGTTGAATTTGTCCTTGTAGGTGTTTAAATCCTTATCAGTCAGCAATACAATGAGGGAGGTGAGTCATATAGCACATAATGTCAGTGATTTCAGCAAAAAGCAAACACAACAAGTAAAATACTGTCTCCAAAAAGCCTTGATTTCAACATTGTGAAGTCAGTGTGGGATTCTATGAAGGGAAAGAGGTAAACTCAAGGGCCTAATGCCAGAAGGGGGGGGAGCGGAGGAGTTATGGCACCTACCAAAACTAGGTTGAAAACCTGTGTGCAAGAGCACCTCAAGTGTATCTAGAAGAACCCGTACTGTCTCCAAAGTGTGATATGAGATATTTATTGTTACTGCAATGTCTTTTTAAAAAACAAAAACAAAAAATCTTTATTACTCGAAGTTTAAAATTATTTTTTAATGCCCCAAACCTTTTCTGTACATTAGGAAATATCTCCATTTGTTTGTATGGATATTTATAGTTTTGTATTTTGTAATTAATTTTTATTTTATTTGGACTTTGACGTTTTTTTGACGTTTTTTAATTTAGCTTAGTTTCAGTTGGTTTCCAGAGTGGAGTTTCTTGTTTCAATTGAGTTTCTTATTGTTTGAAAAGGTTTAGCTTTAGTTTAGTTTTTAGTAGTTTCAGTGCTATTTTTAATCTTTGTAATTATCATTGTATGTAGGGCATATGTCAGAGACAAAATTTTGGAAAACTAGTACAGATATTACAATAAAAACACATAACTTTTTGGAAGCAGTTAACTTACAGTCTTGTAGACATTCTGAGTCTCAATAAACATGTGCATCAATCAAGTTGATTTTTATCTTTATCATACTAACAAATACTAAAACTAAGAATTTTTCCTCTATTTTCATTTTATTTTAGGCAGTTTTCCAAGTTTACAAAATTGTTTCAGTTGGCTTTAATTTTTGTAAGTCTATATTTTAGTTTTTATTGTAGTTCACAAAAATGTCTATTTTGAAATCGATTTTTAGTTTTTAGGTTACTTCTTGTTAACTACAATAACCTTTGTTTGTATGCATAAATGTAGTTATTTATGAAGGTCTGCAATGGTTTCTGACAAAAAAACTTCATACCATAGATACCAGGCACCGGAGGTATTTAACAAAAACCCTCTGCAACACAAAGCCAAGTCAAGAAAGCTCTCAAGGAGGAAGGCATATCATTATTAAAGTCAGAAAACATCTAAAGGAGTTTTCCCAGTTTTAAAAAAAGAGATGAAAAGATTAACTTTAACAATTTTAACAGATTGGTAGGGGGGAAAAAATTAGGGAGATGGAAAGGAACAGCTCATGAAAGATGAAACATTATCTGTCAAAAATGGACACAATGTTGTGGCATGGATGGCATATGACTGCCAGAGGAACTGAATCACTAGTGTTTACTCATGACATGACTCCAGATAGAAATCTGATGTACACAGGGATATACTCTCTGTTCAGATTCAGCCAAATGCTGCAAAACTGGTTGGCACAATTGGGTTAATGAGCCAAAGCATACGGCAAAAGCAACCCAAGAGTTTCTCAAGATAAGGAAATTAGATATTCAGGCAATGGATTTTCATCCATCTATTAAAAACCATACTTAACTATACCATAAAATGATATTATTAGTTTAATTAATTTTGAACCTCTTGCTGTAATTCCTAAACAGTGAATCAAATACTTTTGTTAAACCCCTTGAATTAAAGCTGAAAATCTGCACTCAATCATATAATAAATGTTTATTGTGGTGTAGCAAGTTAAAATCATGTACTGTATACACTGTCTCAGTTGGGAATCTGCACAGTTTTTTGCATTTGGGCCTTGGAAAAGCCAACATGAGCATGCCGGGTGGTGTGAGCGACATTGCATGTCTGTACACGCTTGGTGCCTGTAGGCAGTTAAAGTTGTGGAACTGACAGACAGTCTCTAACCTTCTCGCCATGCAACCCTGTGATTGACGTCTCCATGGTGAGAAAGTGGGCGGCGGGAGGACCAGATATTACTGCGGAGGTCAGGGTTGAGCAGAGTGAGCAATCACTTCAATCCATGTGTGTGTGCGTATTTCTGTGAGGCGATTTTTGTGCAGCTGTATCTACCTTCCCATAGCAATTTCCCCCTAGTGATGATATCAATTTAGCCGACAGATAGCATTTGCCATTGAACTGTAGAATTATCATCTGATGCCACTCGATACCTACATTTTCCCCCACAGTGTATCAGAAAATAAACAGAATGGCAAACGGGCAAATGGACAGAGGGGTGATGGACAGAGGTTTGAGCACTGCAGAGCGTAGTCAGTACCAGAGAAAATGTGAGTGAATATTGAGAAGACTGGGATGTCATTGTCTCTCACTCATTGTTGCCTTTTTTGTTGCTGCCATCGTATGTGGTCCTCCTTAATTCCAATTTGCCTCTTTCTCAACTCATAATAGCCTCTGTCCTACTACTGTAGCTGTGAAAATACAGCTGTGGCCCTGTGGACCCCCAAAAACACCTTTAATGGTGAAAAGAATACATCTATTCAAAAATTAAATTAAAGAATCGAGGAGAAAAAGGTAGAGGCACCTATGGCAGTGTTTGAATCTGACTAATGCTTTTGACTTTGTTCTAATAATACAGCAGTTCCACTGTGTATGCCAACATGCTGATGCCCATTTTGGTTATTATATTTCTTGTCCTGTTTGTTCATCTGTGGTTTTCTGAATGTGAGCAAGTATCAGATCATCGAAATGAAATTTGATGGAACATATCAAAGTCAGGTCTCTGAGATTAAATGCAGCAGACACAAACATCTGCACAGACCATATCACTGCATTTACAATGCCACAAATATTGTTTTGACTTTAATTAAAAATGAAAATGGCGTTGAGGGAAAAAACAAAGTAAACGGAGTTAGGCCTCAGTGGAAAACAAGCTTAACATTCAGTGCTAGTGTATTTTTTTCCCCCGTGCTTTTAACTGTCTCTTCTAATTAGACCTTTATATGAGCCCACCTTGCTCTTCTCTCATGGACTCTGGTTAGCACAAGTTAAATGTGTCATTTGTGTGTGTTCGTGTATATATGCATGTGTGTGTCTGTATTAGAGAATAGATGGAGGTGTGTATATTGTCTAGTGGGTTGAGAAAAGCTCTTTGCTGTCAGCTCATTTGTCTTTATCATACACAATCAGAATTTCCCTCAAGGAGACAGCCATTACCGTCTAGTTTCCCAGCCTAACAAAGGCATGCAGATACACACATGCATTCTGAGCCGGGTTGAGCTGCAACCTTCAGTTTAGATTCATGACACGGGTAACCACAACATCACAATGACAACTTTTCAAACACACTTTAAAATTCAAAGGAATTCAAACAGACAGAAAAAACATGCACAATTATACTATCACTCAATGAATAAAAAATTACCTTTTACATACACAAATGTGTACAGTCTAAAGGCGCAGCCACCCAAGAATGAAATATTTCCCGCGGGAGACAGACAGTAAGTGTGATAAAGCTGATTCATAATTTATTAGGACTAATAGCCACCTGCCACTAGCTGTTATCTGCCACAAATTATGAGCTCAGAAAACCCTATGTTTTGACTGTACATGTGGAGTGACAGGCTGAAAAAAAATGAGGTGAAAATGAGCCTCAGACTGTAAGATAGTAATAACTGGGTGTATTCTCTGAAAGTGAATGCTTCGAGACATCGGTCGCAGATTCTTCACACTCTTGTTTGAGTTTAGGTTTCATGTACCAACATGTGCTACACTTCTGGTTCCCTGATGCTATTTCAAATACAAATACAGTATTTCTGTAGAGTATATTATTGGTGTTAATGGATGATAATTTCATGCCTAGAAATTGATAGTAAAAAAGAAGGAAAGAGAGAAAGATGAATGAATATGTTAGAGACTGTTTTGAATAATAACTGATTTAAGGATATTTTTAATGATGTTTTGAAGCCGCCTGGTTACGTTGTTACCTGTCTTTCATAATTCATTAAATGAAATTGGATTTTGGAAGTTGCCAGATAGCTCATAACATGATAATATGTTAGCCCAACTAATAATATACTGCATTGCATTATGAGTTGGCATTAAAAACAACAAAAAAGACAAGTACTTCTGAATTTGGTCAGAGTTTTAGTAATTCTACTTTAGCTGCAAAAGCAAAACATATAGTATTTTTTCCTTATTATGGTTTTTTAAATTTGCCCTCCAATAACAAAAGTACTGTTTTGTGTGTACAGAAGTAATGCCTGTTTTTAATTAAAAGTAAAAGTACATCTACTAGTGATACTGTTGTTTTCAATATATAGGAGATGTAGACCTTGACTAAGTAGACTGAAAATGAGATTTGTTTTTGTATTGTGCTTTTGTAACTATTTTAATTACTATTTAAATCAGTGTATTAGAAAATATTTTTGCTTTACTCTACAACAGTGCCAGAAGTAGTGTAAGAAGTAGTGGCACTGTGCATAAAAGATCAAAACTGACTTGGCAAAATTAAAAAAATATCTTTTTCATGCCATTAATTCTTCTTTCTTGTCTAAACATCCCACCTACATTACCCACAATCCTACTTGAGTCAGAGATTTTGGGCTTTTCTGCTTGTAGTGGCTAATGTTGCCTGAAGCTGTTGGCCTCAAGCAGAGATGAGGAGTAGGCTAGAGTGTGCTTGTAAGCTCACCTCTTTCTCACTTCACATCCAAATTTCTCATTCATTTTTCAACTTGTATTCTTCAGTCTCAACCAACCGTGACTCCCTAGGGGCTGGCAATTTGTTGGAATTTGTGCAGCTTCCTCTAGAAATCCAAATGGTTTCATGCAACAGTTTTTTTTTTCTTTTAGCATCAGCAGTAGTACACATTAACAGACTTTTTAAAAAGTCCTCAAAATTCTACTCAATTACTTTTACTCTTAAATTCCTTATAAATGGATTAAGCTTTAAGAAAAACCTAAAGGTGAGCAACATCTGAAAACCTTGATTAAGTGACATTTTTATCATTTTGATGCCTTCCGTTTTGGGATGTATTAAAGCCAGCCTGGGTTTACTTTATCATTTCTTAAGCGCTTTACCCATTAAACCTTTGACTCTTTCCAACTACAGTACATCCACCTCTTTAACGACTCATGTCTTAATCTATTCCACGCCTTACATGTGTCTGGAAAATCTGAATTTGTGATATGCTCTATAGCCATGAAAAGGAGATACAGTGACCTGAACTTTCAAGCTCTTAATCAAAATTCATGAAAGTCCATCAAGTCTGTTACAACACACCTACATAATGCGGACAATTTGACATTGCCCATAACATCATTGTGTTACGAAGGGAACACATTCCTTTTTCTGTTGTTTTTTCTATTGGAGCAGAAAATTGTTTCATGATTTACAGCTTATTAACTGAAATGATTGCTATAAAACTTAATGAGAGGAGTAAACCAGTGAAATGTGTAAAATGTCAGATCCTGGTGGTTAAAAGAATAAAACTTGTGGGTTTAATGGGAAGCTGACACAGAGTACACGGTAACTTGGATCATAATACATTTTATATCGGAATTCAGTGATTTTTTTCATGAGGTCCAATACAGGCCAAAAAAGCAATCTCTCTGAACAGCTGTTCACACAGTTGCAAAGACTCATACATTAACTTTCCTTTAATATAAGAAGACCTGCAGAGTGCAGGAGTTTAGCAAGACCAAGGAAGTTCCCTAAGCTGGTATTGAATAGACTCTGTACTAAACATGCATTTTCACTGCTGGACATCAGTCCCGAGATCCAAAATGGCAAAGTCAATTGGAAAAAGTAATTTAATTTTGTTATGGGTTATCAAGATTATCCCAAGGGAGAGTAATTAAATGAAGACCTGCAACAAACTTTTTCCAAAATCATTTCTGAGTCTTCTTCAATTTATTTTCACTGTCAAGATAGTTCAACATCTCAATTTGACCAGAGGAGCCTCCATGTGCCTGTTTGAGTGTGTTTTTAAAATGTGTCACCTCAATTTGTCCCTTTGCTAAGTACTTCAAAAACGCCCCCATGTTCAGTGTCGTCCATGTGTGTGTGGACAATCTTGGGTTTAATAAATAATTAAAGAGGTAATTACAAAATGTAATGTGATGACTCTGAACATCCCTGATTTATAATTTACCACCATTTCATAATCCTCTTTCCTACATATCTTATCCCTGGTGTGAGCTGGATAGGTATTAAAAATGTATTGCTATAGAGATGCAGACTGAACCAGTAATAATGACGCCTGCATCCTTATACAGCTCACATAAAAATACCACACCTCCATGTATTTCACCTTTAGATATAAACTCAAAGACCATATTTTGGCAGATTTAACAGAAACTGAAGTGTATACACAAAAAAATTGATATACAGACACAATTAGTTTTCTCTTTTAGTCTCTTGGTACCAGTGCCAACAACAATTTGTCAAGTGTCAGTATCTGGCTAAATTCTAGCCTGATGCACTGGGGAACTTTGCCAATCCACTACTGGTACTCTGGCATCAGAACTTAGCTGATCACAGAATGTAGGTGGAGGTACAAGATGCAGAAGGCAGAGACACAGACTGCATAATTGTGTTTGCATCTGACGTTACGTGGATGCTTAGTGTCCTTTTTATTGTATGTGCATGTGCCAAGTTGTGTAGCATTTGTGTTTATATGAATCTATGTCTCTCTTTTTCATTGGAATAACTTGTGTATGGAGATGAATATGTGATTGATGCATAATAATGCAATCAAAGGCTGTCAATCTTTCCTCTGTTAGGTGACTGCTATGTCATACTGGTTGTTAATTCTGACTCTGTGACAGCCTTTATAGTCTATTTGCCTTTGTTTTGACTGCATACTAATCATGTTTGGAATGTGAATGGGAAGTTTAGGTCACCCTGTCTCATTGTCAAGAACAATACAACAGGACTGCACTCGCTCAGACTTGAGAGGGGAAATTTGTAAGCAAATGCTGGGACACTAAAAAAGCACCCATATGAAGAGACACAAGCAGACATGCCAACACGCATGCACACACACTAATCGAGGCTTGTACTTTGGACACCTGTTCATTATTTCTCTCAGTAGGGAACTTAGTTTCCTGCCACTCTCCATGTTGTCACACCCACATTCGTACTGTGCATCATGGCTGCGTAGATGTATTTAAATTTGTTGCTATATATGTGTTATTTGCATACCTTTTCTGTCAGTAAGCAAGAATATTTTAGATTGCACTGTTGTTTGCAAATCGTGAAATATGCTCTGCTGTTAAGGAAGCAGCAAGATAACAGGCCACTTGCTGGATGGCAGTCCTTTGAGTTGGGTAAATTGTGAAAATCCAGTTTAGGACTATCTAAAGTCTGGAGAAGTGAGGTTAACAAGGGACTGTCATAAAGCCTAATAGCCAACAGGCAGCAAAACCAAGAAACGCGCACAAATTGTGCTGTGGAAAATGGGACCAGCTGCTTTGGACTGAAAAGTCAAAACCTGGAGTTATTTAGATCTTACACTACAACTTGCAGGTTGGTGGCCTCAGTGAATGAAATGCATAAAAATCAAGCAATAGTTACATTTTCGGAAAAAGAAATCTCTATATGTACTAAAACAAGAGTGGTTAAGGCAATGGGCTAGAACTCCATTGGGGTTTCCCCGCACAGGTTCGAATCCAGTTGACAACGTAACAATGTTTTGATTAATGAAGTTTTATCTAATCTTTAAAAAAAAAAAGAATTTCCCGGAGGAACCCACCCGAGGGATTAATAAAGTTTGGGGGTTTTCTTTATCTAATCTAAATAAGATAAAGGCTGTATTTCTGACAAAGTTAAAGCCCTGCTCAAAAATCTAGAACCTGGTTACATAAGCCTTTTTGTCTTAGACATAAATCATCCATTAGCTTTTCAAACATTCATTTCTAAGAAATATTATATATGAATTAAAAAAACAACAGAACAAAACCCAAGTAAGGAAGGTAATGTATTAGCTGAAGGACTTAACAACAATAATTCAACACAAATGAGTGGTCTGTGTACAATAATGAAACATGGTATAGATGATCAGCTGGCATATAATGGTGCGGAACCTGGTGGCTACGTACAGAGCTATGGTTAGGCCAATATAAAGACTTTAGCAGAGCGAAGATGGAGGATAAGCATATACTTTTTTCCCCTCAATAAAAGTCAACACGAGAGTCCCTGATGGGCAGAAACAAATGTAGTCATATGGCAGGGAAAGGACACTGACAACAGACTAAACTTCAGACCGAGACAAATTCAATCCTGTGGAGTAAAAGAGAAATAACAAAAACCTGTGGCAACTTCTCTTAGATTCCTGAAACAACCTAACTGCTAATGACTTGAAAAACTATGTGCAAGTGCAAGTGTACTTTAGAGGATATGTGCTGTTAGTAAGACTTAGTTGTATTGATTTTGAATGCATAGACTCCTTTAGACACCCATATTGTAACTACATGTAACTAATTTACATTTCACCAATTTCTGCTTTACTGGACCCTGAATCTCTTCCAGTACTGCTGTTTTTTTATCATTGCCAGTTATCGCAAATACTTGATTGCAGTTGTTGCCGTTAAGGGTGGCCCAACCAGTGATTAGGTGTAGGGGGGAATCACTTTTTCACACAGGGTCATGTAGGGTTGGATTTTTTCCCCCTTAATAATAAACACCTTCATTTAGAATCTGCATTTTGTGTTTACTTGTATTATTTTTGTCTAATATTTAAATTTGTTTGCTGATCTGAAACATTTAAGTGTGACAAACATGCAAAAGAAATCTGGAAGGGGTCAAACACTTTTTCACACCACTATATAAGGTTACGTAGATTTTCATTAACTGAATCACTGACCATGACAGAAACCGCATCCATTAAAATAGTATGCATTTTTTTTTAAAATTACTACAGTTGTGTGCTTTGAGGGATTACAGTAAATTTGTTGAAAGTACAGTCAAAAATATGTTATGCCCAAAATGATGACTTTAACTAATTCAATAACGTGTACATTTTCCATGTAGTTTTGTTACATGAGTGCAATGTGATATGCTACATTTAATGGAATCTGGTCAAAATGAAATTTACTTGATTGATGTTCATTCACTTTATAGCAGGCACATTTTCCTCAGTGATTATTGTGAATAAATAAACATTTGATTTGTTTATATTTCAGTTGCATTTAACTTGATATTATTGCTTCATGTTTATTGAGGGTGAAGAATCTTTTTTGAGTGCAGTAGTTTATTGCCCTGTGACAGTCACATCCACCCCCGCAGAAGTTAAAAAATCTAAAATCAATGATGCAATTGGCTATTGGCTTAAAAGGGTAAACAGAGCTGACCTATTTTTCATGACCTCATACTCTTTTCTGGGTTTAATTCTGTGGTGTAATTTAGCTTGGTGCTGATATGAAAATGGAAAAAATATATATGTATTTTTCTATTAAGCCTGAATAATCAGAGTTACGGAATTGGAAATTGCTGTCTAGCCTTCTTAGCCAGAACTCTTCTTCTTCTTAACCTCGTAGAATTAACTGAACACTTAACATTATTATGGAGGGCACATGTATGTTAGTGCATTAACTTCTCAGGGTAATCAAATATGGAACAGGAACACTACACATTTTGTCTCCTGTCCAAGAATGGTAGTGTCTGTTGTTCCAATAAATGTTCATTATTATATGCCAAATATAAGGATTTGTGTAGCAGTTAGACAATGCAGAAAGCAAAGATACAATTATGTGGGGAGAAAAAAAAAACAGCAACAGAAATATAGAGACATAAGAAGCCATGAAAAGGGAGACTTGGAGAGATGGACAAAGAGACAAGTGTTAAATCTATGAGGTTTTTTCATGAGAAATAACTAATCATCTCTGCCTCATCAAATCCTACTTTTCTCCACCTCCTCCTCCTCTATACAGGCATTAAGATACATGTATTATACCAACTAAAGAGGATTTTGTTCAGAGATATTGGCTTAGGTTTAATTGAAGAAGGTGCAATTAAAGCTTTCTTGTTGCAGTGAGGGAAATATATTGCAATGGAAGTTGAGAATATGGAATATGAGGCCAAAAAAATCTAATGGATTAATCTATATCAACAAAATGTGTGTATGCATTTATGTGTGTATGTGTATTGGCTTCACCTTGAAGCAGCAGCAGGCTGAACAATCAGATATTTGATCTGGGCTTAGAGGGAAGATTTAATCCCCGGAACGGTGAAAAGGTTTTCTCCCAAGTTGCATTTATGCAATTTTGCCATCTTGAGCAATTCTATAGAATTGTATTACTGCAATTTCAACATCCTAGCTAGGATTAGTGTGTGTTGGCATCTATTTGTGTGCATTTGTGTATTTGTGTGTTCATGTGTGTGAGGTCTGGAAATCGGTCTGGTCTGGTTTGTAAGCATGTGTGAAGCGGCAAATACCTCAAAGCAACTGTCAACCAAGTGTGAGAGGGTGCTTTGAGAAAGGATGGAAACATGAAATTCCTTCTTTGAGTGTAACTCCTTAGGGCAGATGGCACACACATGCACATATGTACATGCAAAGAGAAAAACACAGAGAATATGACGGCACCCAGGGATTAAATCCTTGATGTGTGAATACATTTTGAATTTCATGTAATGAACAAGAAGTGTTCAGAACAACCTCTACAGGAAAATGATCTATGGCTTTACAATTTACTGATCGATAAGAGCTTAAGTAATACCAATATACCATTAGATGTTATTATGGGTTAAAACGTTAATGGTAAGAACCAGTCACAATAATGATCTATATTTTAAAATGTTTAAATAATGCCAGTGAAACACTCTTCCATAAAACGGCTAAATCACATAAACCAATGCCAGAGTGGAATAAATATGTTTTTGAGCTCTATATGGAGGCCAAAAAACCTCTAAAAAAACTGGGTTTTATCCAGTGAAGCTAGACCTGAACCAGAATTTAAACAATAATATTGTGCAAATGCAAGATTTAAAGTTGCTGTGTGGTTTATTAAAAGAAATGAGCAGACCACGATGGCTAAGTCCATGGCCAAATAGCTGCTGCAGAAAATTTTTTTTTTTTATTTTGGAAAGAAGCAAATGGTAACAATACTGAGATGCTTTTAACATCCAGTATCGTTGGGGAGCTGAAAATATTGTTTAAAGGTGAAGATAACATTACTGGGATCTTTTCAACTGTGTTAAGTGATAAGTTTAATGTTGGTCAGGTTTCTAACAATATCGGTGTTGTTATTAGGCTGGATGAAGTGAGCTGTTGAGAACGTGGCAGTGACCAAACATGTGGCCCTTATGGAATAACAGCTAAACATCTGATGTTTGCTAGGAGAAGAATATCAGTATTACTTGCACTGTGCTTTTCTTAGTAAAGATGGCATCCTACTGAACTCTGTTAAATGCTCTATTGGTGACTCCAGTCAAAGACAAAACTGGAGGCCAGTTGCTTTGGCTTACATACCGTCAACAATATTAGAACAAATTATTTTGGTTTGGCTTTGATAACATATAACAATCACAGCAATAAATTAGATTTTAAAAATAAGCACAATGATTTTTGCATAAATGCTCTGAAAGAGGTTGTTTCCAAGAACAGGAGACAAAACTGTACAACAATGGCTATATAAGCTACGACCACTGACAGGTGATGTGAATAACATTGATTATCTCTTCATCATGGCACCTGTTAGTGCTGTGATGAAGGGAAACACCTGGGGAACACCTGGCACCTGGACACACTATAAGAAGAAGACAAGCCAGTGGAGTCAGTGTGGTGGTTCAGGGAATATGCTGTTGGGAAATCTTGTGTCCTGCAGTCCACGTGGAACAAACAAGTCAGATCCATGGTGGCCTCAACTTGAAACTTAGATGACTTAAACAATTTTTTGCCAACTTCTTGGTGCCGAGCATGCCTTCAGGTGTGTAGTAGAGTACATGCCTTTCTGGGTAAGGGCTGTTTTGGCAGCAAAAGGGAGACCAACACAGTATTAGTCAGCTGTGTCACAGTACTGGGTCTGCGACCCAGTATTTGTATTTCAGATCTTGATTTAATATTCTTTGACGATTGTTATTCCTGGTTTTGGTTATCTTTCGTTTGTGCTTAGTGATCTTAGTTCTTCCTTCCTTTGTGATTTTCTTAGCCTGTGTTTAGCCTCTGCGCCCATGTTTTCTCTGTGCCTGTCCTGGTGCCTCGTCTCATGTCTAGTTACCATTGCCTCTATGTTCCCTCTGTTCCTGAGTCAGTCATGCCTCAGTGTGTTTCATTCTGTTAGTTTTCGCGTTGTACCTTTTATTATGCTGTGTTTCTTCCCTCCGTGTTCCAAGTAATTCCTTGGTCTCCGTTCCTGGTTTATTTTCTAGTGTTTTAGTTTTCTTGTTTCTAGTTTTGAGTTTTGTTTTGTATTTGAAGTAGTGATTTCCAGCAATAAAGCTGTCGCTTTCAGTTAAATTTCCCGTGTGTGAGTCCTGCGTTTGGGTCCTGCATCCTGCCTGCCACACAGCAAACCTTGACAGAACGTCGCGACCATGCAATGGACCCAGCGGACTCAGCCCAAGAGGGCGAATCAGCCTGCATCTTCAGCCTTTTACCTCATTCAGTTTGGGACATAAAGTTTTAAATATGGTGACTAAAGTTAGGTATTTGGGTCTCGTCATCAGGAATGATCTCCGTCCATAAGCTGCACATGTGTACTAATGAGGTTAAAATATATTTTTTAGAGCTTATTGTACACCATGTTATACACTGGTGCAATTACAGTATGTCAAAAATGAGAAGGTTTCAGGTGGCATATACAGTAATGATGAACTCGGGATCTTGCTTAAGCTTCCACAATGGAAGTGTAAGTGTAAGCCAAATGTCTGTGATAAGTAATGTTCCTACCTTTCATGTTTTACGGAGAAATTTTATAAGCAAATCCATGTGCTGATTAATTGATTCAGAAAAACTGGTCATGATGGTTTTTACTGTTTTTTCTTTAAATGATACAAGATATTTCTCTCTCTTCTGGGAACACTGGAACAATTGCTAAGCCAGTTTGTATCTGATTATTTCATTTTTGTGTTATCTTTTCTTTTATATTCAAATAGTCTGCAATGTCTGAAGTTTAAGAAGTAGCGGGGCACAGAGATAGAAATCCTTCACATAAAAACTTTTTTGATTATAGGACAACTTTTCAGCCTGTAAGTGTGATGGCACTACGTTCACTAAAAATCAAAACTCCACACTTTACCAGAGGTGCTGTAGCAGTAGCTAGAGCGATAACCAAGCCAATTTATCTGAATACAATTTTGACTGTGATTTTTGCTGCTGTTTTACTACCTTGCTATTCCTGTAACTGCCTTCATAAAATTTTTTGTTGTTGTCATCTGTAAAAGTGTCACTTGTAAACTGTGATGAACTTTAATGCGTTTGCCTGTTATTTTGTATTACATTTTTGAGGGAAAAATATCTACACTTAGTTCCCTTAATTAGCTTGTTAAGATTGTCAGCGTGTCTATCTTGAAACAATGGGGTACCACTATTGTTTCTTCTCGCCTTTACTCATCTCCCCTTTCCCGGTCTGTTGCCTTCTCTTCTTTCACTGCATGTAAACACAGCCAGGACTTGGTGCTTGGTTAAAGGGATGGACACAGTTCACAGACCTTGGGGCCATCTGTTCCCCCTGATTAAAGGGGAGTGTAAATATTTCTCTGGCCAAATATTGATATCAATTCAATGAGAGGTGCCATCTTGTTGCTTGTCTGAGCCAAAACTGATTGTATGTGTGTACTTTTCGATATCTGTGCGTGTCTAGCCATAAGACAGGCCCATGGGCGATGACAGCACAGACTCATCTCATCTCGTCCACCTTTACTCCACCTAGTCTGTGTTTTCATCATTCAGATGACTGTGTATGGGATTGTGTGGGTGTGGGTGCTGGCTGCTGCCTGTGTGGCTCTGTTTATGTGTTTATGCATAAAACATTTTGATGTGTTTGATTTTGCAGCTCCAAAATGACTAGGTCGCCAGACTGCTATCAGATTTAGTCAGTCCCTGCCTGAGTTGGGTAAATAAGAAGTAATGAAGGAGCCAAGAATAAATTCTCTGGTGGCTTCACAGCACTGGCCTCAGTTTAAGCAACTCACCAGCCAACATATCCACAGCATAATGAGTAAGAATCTCCCTGGAGTATTGGGATGAATCTAAACACTCAGTGTAACCTATCAGCATGTGTATTTTTTTTTGATGCGCACATGCCTGTGAATGAGATTCTTCTCCCAAGAGCACTTGGGTAAATCTAAACGCAGCTCATTGGCATAAGAGGATTTGACTTTTCGTTGTCGTGGTAATGAGCTGTGATAAACACCAGCAGATAAGTTGCATGTTACACACAAACAGTAATAATAAATAAAATAGTAATAATAACACATTGACAGTGCTACCATGGAGATTTCCCAAGAGTCTTGTTGTAGCAGGAAGTTGGCGATGATGTTTACTGTCCCTCTGTGTAGGTTTAACTCAAACCATTGACTGTGGCTTGAATTGGCTACATTTGAGTTGATTTGTATTTAACAAATGTATTTCACAATGATGTAAGGGCCATCATCACCTTCATAAATTTAGCAATTTGTATGTTGTTCTCTTTTAAAAGTTAAAGAATACTACACTACTGGCATATAAATGAGCTGGTGCAGAAAAACAATAAATTATCAATATTTATTACAATTTTCTTCTGTCTAGATATTTTTTCTATAGTTGCATCCAGTGAATTAAAAAAATGCTAGATACAACAAAATGCATG
>VUQG01001307.1:36100-48863 GCA_015106755.1 Etia nguti | reverse complement strand
CAGAAAACCACAAAGAATGCGGCAATAACAGAACTGTATCCTCTTCTGTGGTTAATTATTAAAAATCAGAGTCATACAGCCCAGCTTAGGGAAATAAATCAATAAAGTCTTGGAACCAGGGGGACAGACAGCTGCCTCACTGCACCTAAAAATGTCTATAAAACTTATGAAACACAGATCTATTCTTTTGAGCAGCTCAGACTCTGCCAGCCTGATGTGCCAGCCGGTGTAACAATGACGCCATCTAGCAGAAGGCAGCAAGAAACAGCTGAGAAACTAGTGCACCATAAAAATCTAATTTCAACATTTTACTTTACTTTTAGTTTTCACACATTTACATCAATTAAATGTTATTATTTTTTTAATTAGAAAAAAAGAAAACATCAATGGGGGTCATAATTTAACACGCATAACACAAGTGTTGCAGATCTAAATTAGAAACTGTGGTAAAATAAGAACAATATAATTGATTTATAAGGTGTTATAGGTACGCAACTGCAAAAAACACACCATTGTGCCCCATAGGTAAGTGGTTGCTAGGCAACATGACACCATCATTCACAAACACTCACATAGATTTTGTGTATTTCAGTAATATTAGCGTTTTCTACTTTTCTACTTTTCTAAATACGTGAATACTTAATAACAAATTCCGATTTGAGATAATGGCATCAAAAATACTGGAGTGGTGGGAGACGTTCACTGAAACTGAAAGACTACAATGAGGCCTTACTGCAGTCAGATATGAGCCGGGTGGGTCGTGATGAGGGGAGGACGTATAATGACAACACTGCATTTAAAAAAGGCAAAAAACAGCGACTGTAGGATGCTCGTTTAGGAAAAATGTCCATAGTTTCCATTAACAAGGTTTGTTTTACACCCTTTATATTCCAGCTGTTTCCTATAAAGAAGTCTAATCACACAACAAAATCTGTTAAAGCACAGTCTGTCAGGCAACACCTGTGACAGGCAGGTTGACCAGGTGTTCCTCTCTTTAGCATTGTTATCCCTCATTCCACATTTCTTCTAGTTTTTATCTGACACTTTCTTAAAATTTGATTTTTTTAAACGGCTGTGGTGAAAAACGGTTAACCTGTCTTTGCAGCCTTATTTACAGAGTCTACACAGACCTTTGTGGAATATGAAAGGAACAACCAAAAACAAAACGAAATGCCTCTCTGATCACCCCCCATTAAATCACTGTAGAGTCTAACTGGCAGCAGCACTACTCCCCCTAGTGGTGGCGGGGTGTACAAAGAAAAATCTAATCTCCCTCTTACAGGATGTTTGAATGGTTTTTTTTTTTGAGCTGCTTCTTTAAGATTACAGCTGGTTTTTTTGTCACTTGAATATAAAAATAAATGATAATAAATTAAAGTGTGTATGTGTGTGTTTTACCTCTGGAGTGGTCTTGGTGAAAACATCTTGTCCCTCGATGATGTCTGTCATCACTCTGTCTTTAAGCTGCTGGTACTCCTCAGCAGTCAGCTGGATGGACTCCAGCTCAGATGCACAACTCCTACATACTCCCCTGAACACACGCACACACATATATATTTTTAAATGACACACACTATCATAAGGGAGCTATATACATACATCAGAAGTGGTTTTTATTACTTCGGGTTGGCAGTCGTCCAGTTTCCTGTCCATTCCTGTCCTGTCAGGCTGATTTTGGGAAGGAGCAGATGGAGAATATACACTAGAGTGAGGTTTGCCTTTAATACACATGTCACATTAAAAATAAATGCAGGAGAACAAAGCATAAAAAAACCACATTTTAAGAAACAGGATTTGTTTTGCATGTATGTGCTTCCCTATCACGGTCCTACCTCTCAAACCAGCTCTTGATGCTGCTGGCGAGGCTCTGCTGAGGGTAGATCTGGTTGTTCCTCATGTGCAGCAGAATTCCAAGGCGCCTCTCCTGCTGTTCAGCCTGCGACATGTCAGTCGTTCCCTCTTCTCCTTCCTTTTTCCCCACCACTTTAAACAGAGTCTCCCATGTCTCCTGGTGAGGACTCAGTCCATTTTCGATTAGCTCATCGTAAAGAGCCCAGCCAGTGCTTGTGTCGCCGTGCTGCATTGCCGCCGCGATGACATCGCCATAGTTGCGTGGTGATGGACTAAAAGTCTGTTAGGAAGCAAAATCAGGTGATGATTATGGAGGCAAAGCGTGCTTCACCTGTGAGCTCGCTCACATTTGAAACAACCTGAAATATATAAAACTAAATCACTAATATCACGAAAACAACCATCATCGCCTGCAGATGACGAAGTTCAATTCTATTTTATTTTCTTTATATAGTGCTAAATCACAACAACCTTTGCCTCAAGGTGCTTTAGGTTATAAGGTAAGGACCCTACAATAACACAAAGAAAACAGAGAAAACCCCAACAAGTATATAACCCCCTACGAGCGAGCCGGATCAGAAGAAGAGTGAACAAAAAGTGTAAGAAATGAATTTTAAGCTTTAGAAAAACAATTTTTAGGTTAATATTTAGCTTCGCAAATGACAAACACACATGTGATGAATTCTGGCCAAAAGAGAGAGACAAAGTATCTGACAAATATGGCTGAAAACATTTAAGAGCTGAACCTTTAACACTTGCAAAGAACTCAAAGTGTGACAGAAGAATGTCATGCTCTACAGCAGTCAGGTCTGAGAGCATGAGGACAGCAGAATTACTGGGATCAAGTGTTAAAATCAGGTCATTAAAGACTCTTAAAAGGCCTGCTTCTGTGCTGTGCTGTGATTTGAAACCAGACTGGAACTTCTTAGAGACACCGTTACACTTGGAGGGTGTTGATTCACCCTTTTTACTTTGTTCTTTGTCCATTATATCCACTATCCCTCCTCTGCACATGTCCAAACCATCTCAACCTTGCCCTTCTAATACATTTGTAATCCTCCTATCTTTTTGTTAGTCCCACCGTCTCCAAACAATACATCGTAGCAAGCCTCACTATCATTTTGTAAACCTTCCCTTTCATTTTTGTTGCTTTCCTTCTGTCAAGTAGAAGAGTACCTGCATAAAGCTAAAATGCACAATATTGTGCTGTTAAAAGTGAGTGCACCTGGCTGAATGAAAGGAGAAAAGGCCCCAACAATGAAGAGGATTATACAACTCCTTCAAGAAGAAAATCCAACAAGCAGAAAAACATGTTGATTTTACAGTCCACCGCATCTAAACAACATCAGCATCCACCCATACACTGCATTCCACTGATGTAGAAAATCAGTGATTTCAAAAGTGCATTTTTTTCTGGCTGAAATACTTTTTCATAAGTTTAATTTTCTCCTAAAAAAAAAGCTGCTTACCTTCTTGAGCTCCTGCAGGATGTTGAGAGCCTCCCTCCACCTCGCCGTCCGGCTGAAGGCTTTGATAAAAAGACTGGAGGCTCCTGTGTCCAGAGAGGGGAAACTTCCCCGCATGATGTCGTAGACGTCAAACACTTCAGCGTTGTGGCCGCTGCTCACACACAGCGTCAGGTATCGCAGTAGCAGCTCATAGGACAGCGTGCCGGTCTCCATGGCTACAAAAGTCAGCAGGGACCTGAAGAGGATTTTAAATGAAAGAAACAGGGAGCTTTTTTAGTCCTTTAATGCTCTCACCGCAGCATTCTGGATTAAATGAAGGATTTTCAGGAAGCTTTTAGAACAGCAACTGATCTAAAATGGCTTTAAGGTTCCTCACAGCTCCACTGGAAGTCATCCAGAGTCTGTATCTGGTTAATCACCATAGGGCTAAATAAAACCTTTCATTTAACTCTTACTTGGCAACGTCCAGCTCGCCCCCAGAGGTGAAGAGCGCTTTCATCATTTGGATTTCAAAGCGAGGTGGATTTCCCTGAGACTCCTTCAGCTTCTTCCACTCAGTGGAAGCGAGCGGTCGCTCAGGAGGCTGCAGCCTTCCTATAAAACATCCAAACTGTCATCCAAACACTTCATGAGATGTTAGACAGTTAAACGAGTCTGAAGAGAGTTGGTGATGCATGCTCACCTGCTCCCCTGGCTGTCCTACGTTCAGGCTCCTCTTCATCCTTATCCTCACAGACCAGAGGCGCCCTCCTCCTCAGTATATCCGCCGTCCTCTTTGCCGTTCCAGCAGCAAACACAGATTTATGGATCCTCTGCCGGGGAGCAGACCTCTTATCTCCTCCTCCATTCACTGCACCTTCCTCTTCACCGCGTCTGATGGTGCTGTTTTTAACCCCACTCCGCCCTTCAGTATGTCCACTGCTGCTTCTGTGTGTTTGTCTGACACCCAGGGTGAGGCTGGGCTCTCTGCTGCACAGAGAGAGAGCCCAGGGAGGCTGTAATGTGTAGAAAGCTGGACGTCCATGATGGAAAAAGAGCTGCGAGGACTTTAGAGATGCTCTTACTTTCAGTATGAAGGTAGAGCCCATGTTTGGATGATTATAGCGAATGATTTATGACCACAGCAGCTGGAATCCTACTTTAAATTGAAACTTTTTTATTTCTCACACACAAACTAAGCACACAGCTGACACATGACGTGAATTACATGAGCCTGCAGGTGACACCAGAAGCTCACCTTCCTGTTTCTACGCGTCCTTCAAAGGCTCTCTCGGGCTCTCGTTTCGTCCATAAATCTGCATAATTATAAAACTACAAACACAACGCCTGAGTAACTCATTCAGGTCATACTCTACAAAATACACCAGCAAGAAGGCATGTATGGAGTCGCACACCCGACGTCATCAACGTTGGACAACGTCGTTTGTGAGGTATCAAGGTTTTCAAAATAAAAGAGGAAAAGTCATCACCCATTGCTCATGAGAATAATTTTATGCAGAATATATTCTGATCAGTTATACAGATTTATAATTATATATTTATGCAACTTTTACATTTATTTTATTTACATGTAGCTTTTGCATCATGTTATGTCCAGATAATTTTCAAGAACAGGGGTGATGTACAGAGCTGTAGTAAATGCAGAGGGATAGAGTTAATGAGCCATACCGTGGAGATATGGGATTAAATCAGGGACAAGTATTGAGCCTCTTCTTGTTTGCGATGGTGATGAACGGGTTGAAGTCAGGCAGTAGTGGCTGTGGACTATGATGTCTGCAGAAGATGTCTTGATTTGTAGTGACAACAGGGACCAGGTGGAAGAGGTGGAAGTTCGTTTCTTTCTCGTTAATCTTTTATTTTGAAAAGCACCGACCAGAAAAAAAAAATAGTTCCCTTTACAGTTATTAGCCGTATGTTGTTTGGTTAGCACGGCTATTTTGTTTTTACTACAAGTGGAGATTCGTTATTAAAATGAAGAAATCTCACTGTTAGCTTGTCTCCGGAGCAGAAATGGCCACCGAACAGCGGCCTAACTGGGCGGAGATTCTTAAGAGGAGGTTATCAAACTCCAAAAGAGGTAAAACAATGTAAACTGTGTTAGCTGGCTAACTTGAATGTACACTATCGATTTGTAATCAGTTAACTAATGAGAGTGTTCTTTTGACGGATAGTTAATATTTCAGTTGGTTTTTATATTATGTTTTTTCCCGGCAAAGACGAGAAGAGCGAAGAGGAAAAGAAATCAGAAGAAACGGAGCTTTTCTCCAAATATTACACCGAGTGGAAAGGAGGAAGCGACAGCGGCAACTCCTACAAGACCATCCCACGGTTCTACTACAGGGTATCAAATCAGTTCAATACATATGAAATCTGTAGAAGTAAAAAAAAAAAAACAACCCAAAACTTAATTTTGAAACTATTTTCTCTCCACTGTCTACATACGCTATCCAGAAGCAAACGTTACAGTTCACACACAGGTGTATTCAGACGTTTACATCCAGTCAATGTAATCATTTAATTAGTGGTAAGAGAGGGAACTGTGATGCTGATCATTTAACTTGTGCGTAGTTGCTTGAACATGATGCCACTGTTATGTAGATGTTGTGGGGTTTTTGCAGCTGCCAGCAGAAGATGAAGTATTGCTTCAGAAACTAAGAGAGGAATCCAGAGCTGTCTTTCTCCAGAGGAAGAGCAGAGAGCTGCTTGATAATGAGGAACTGCAGGTAAAACGCACACAAATATCTCAGCGCTTCTTCTGCAGGTAAAGCAACACAAACTTTGTGTTTCTTATGTGTTCTCCTTTTATTTTCTGTAGAATTTGTGGTTTCTGCTCGATAAGCACCAGGTGCCTCCACTGAGTGGAGAAGAGGCCATGATTAACTATGAAGCCTACCTGCAGGTGGGGGAAAAGGCCGGGAGCAAGTGCAAGTGAGTGACAAAAAGTGCTCAACCCTAAAATTCATCTAAGTCTCTAATACACTGGACTTATTCAGTCTAATTGTTAGATATTGATCACAGAGGATATTAAATCGGTAAAAAGAATTTCCCTTAGGCCTGATCACCAACATATCAAAACACCCATGGGAAATTTAGTTAGTACTAGTATTAGTTAGTAGTCTATGCTCCTGTCAAAGTTTAAGCCATGTGGGTCTAAGCACACGCAGTTATGGTTTCCTTTGATTGTGCATGTATTACTAGGCAATTCTAGAGCTAATACATGTAAACAATCACTGACCCTCCAGGTATTTATCAGGCCCAAAACCCATGTAGGTGTCCCTCCAGGGTGTGCCTCGGCCACTTTGGTCACTCTTGATAACCTTAAGCCAATCACTGTTTCATTTAAATGTCTGCCCTATCAACTTTTGATGCTACATTGTATGTCTATCACGGGGACCATGGGTAATTGGTCCTTAAGAAACAGCTACCTCATCTAACGAAGGCAGCAAGCATCCAAATTACTCAACTTGGGAATATTGGTGATGAAAAATAAGAATTCAGGACTCTATCGAAGGAAGGGTGACCTTTAATATGAGCGCGCTCAGAGCCTGAAGCAGAAAGATTGTGTTAAGCAAAAACAGATTTTGATGTGAAGCCATTAATATGTTTAAGTAAAATTTTAGTTGGTTTTTTTGTTTTTTTCCTTTCTTACTTTCAGAAAATTCTTCACAGCCAGAGTTTACGCCAAGCTGCTGCACAGTGACCCTTACGGTCGGATCTCCATCATGCAGTTCTTCAACTACGTCATGAGGAAAGGTTTGGACCTTCATTTGGCTTTTTTCCTCTGCTTTGTCTCTACAGAGCCTCTTAAACAATATAAATTCTTTTCACCAACCACCTATCCCACATGGAGATATGACCCAAAGTGCAATCAAACATCCAGAGTACTAATGCTTGTTTCTGTTACTCTGTGCCATAGAAAATAAGTTGGTGCAAGTTTGCTATTGAAACTATGATATATCCCATGACCTTGATGCTTTAAGTTCCTGAAAGGAAAAAAAAAAGATTTTGGGTTTAGATTGTTTGCTGCTTTTGTATTTTTCACCGCTGTAAATATCCTGTTGCGGGCTCAGAAATACTAGAATAATATTGCAGATTAAAAAGTTCTGACTTACCCCACTGTCCCCCTTTTCTGTTCCTTCACATCTACATCCAGTGTGGCTGCATCAGACCCGGATAGGCCTGAGTCTGTACGATGTGGCTGGACAGGGCTACCTCAGAGAGTCGGTAAGTTCAGCTCAGGTGACTTAAAAAAAAAAACTAAAAAAAAAACACAGTTTTATCTCAAGCGAAAATGTAAATGCAGCAAAATGCTAATTCTTCTCATTCTGTGTAGGATCTAGAAAACTACATCCTGGAGCTGATCCCCACTCTGCCTCAGCTGGACGGCTTGGAGAAGTCCTTCTACTCTTTCTACGTCTGCACCGCTGTCCGCAAGTTCTTCTTCTTCCTCGACCCACTCCGAACAGGTGAGAGTAAACCCCATATGAACCTTACATATTACCGTGCAAGTCAAGTCAAGTGGCTTTATTGTCATTTCAACCATGCGCAGTGGTACAGTACACAGTGAAGCGAGACAACGTTCCTCCAAGACCATGGTGCTACATATAACAGACACTTGCATGAACCAGGACAAGTGCTGACAGATTATAGAGCAAGACAGAGTTGGTTTGCTAAACCTGAAATAAGAGAAACTCTGGATTTAACACTGAGTAACTCTCTGAACCTAACCTGCTTGCTTGGCAGGTTTTCTTTCTGCCTCCTCCCCTCCAGCTGTACCTGCAGCAGCTGACTCATTTCCTCCATTTATGCGTCAGTGTTTAATGTCTTATGTTCAACATTTATAATCAATCTGTCATCAGTACAAGAAAAGAAAATACTATTATCACCTCAGAATAAAATCTGTAGGCTGCTGTAATGCAGCTGTTAGGTTTGTAGCCAGTTTCCCTGCACTGGAACATTTACCTTACATTACTGTAAAAACCAGTGTTTAAATAAACCTGCTCTGTGTGACGCTTCAGGTATGTAAAAGTCTGCGATCTGTCATTGGTCAGGGTGGGGTCACTGTCACAGTGACACCGAGAGGAAAATGCCTGTCACAGATGGCATTTTTATTTCATACCAGTCATCTTAAAGCTCATTAATTATATAAGATCCACTGGAGTTTAATCTCAGTTTAAAGTTATAGTTTGTTAATCCTGATTCTGAAACCAGAGCCTGGTGGTCACTGTAAGGACTTGAACTAACTGCAGTTTTGCAGTTATTACAATAATAATTATAATAGTCAAGGGATAAGGAAAACTAGTAATTTAGATCTTTATATGTAGCTTTTTTTCCATGTTTCCTGTGTTTATGTTATGTTAGAAGTGTAGAAAAGGTTGATTTTGGTTATCACACATAATATTTGTGGCTTCTTTTGTGGAGTTTTTGGGTTTTGTTTTTTTAAGTTATCTTACTTTTCTGCAGGAAAGATTAAAATCCAAGACATACTGGCCTGCAGTTTTCTGGATGACTTGTTGGAGGTATTTTTAAAAAAAATTATTTTTCCTTGATTCATCACTCACAGTCTATTATAGTATGCCAATAACAATAGGATGTTCACACTGAACCCTAAGCAACTCTTCCTCTTATTGATGTCATCCTTTTTCTCCTTTCTCTGTCACTAGCTGAGAGATGAGGAGTTGTCTAAGGAGAGTCAGGAGTCCAACTGGTTCTCAGCCCCATCGGCTCTCCGGGTCTATGGTGAGATAACATCTGTACACATCTGCACAGCAGGATACAGGTGGTAATTGTATTCCTCTGTATTTATAGGAATGTTGGTGAAAGGCCCAATTTGGGGTCAGTGAAGTTAGAGTGCTCTGTGTGGCATGTGTCTGTGTATCAGTGACCTGTACTGTTGCTTACATCATGTTTTTTAAATCGTGCAGGCCAGTACCTGAACCTGGATAAGGACCACAACGGCATGCTGAGCAAAGAGGAGCTTTCACGTTATGGCACGGCCACACTCACCTCTGTGTTTTTGGATAGAGTCTTTCAGGAGTGCCTGACCTATGAGGGTGAAATGGTACGGTCCATAACATTAACCGCTGGGGTATTGACAGCTGTGGCAGAGATGTTTTTGGTGGTGAGATTGGGTGACTGTGAGGACTTTCTCACACATCTTCAAGCAAACAGTCGTAATCCTGAGCTGCTGACTGAGTGAACTCTGCGTGATCTCTTCAGGGAGCTAACACACACACAGTTCTCTAGAGTCGGTTGCTATAAACCTACTATACTTTAAATTCCCAACTTTACATTAGAAATAAGCATATATTTGCAGCCTCTATAGGTCTATAAATACTTGACAGGGATGATTAACCCTTTAAAACTTTATTGAGACTAAATTAAAGCTGTTTTCCCAGAAATTTGGCACAAAGTGCAGATGAAACTAGGTGGCGTTTATCGAACCTTTCCTCATGAAGATTGTACCTCTTTCCTCATTACCTCAGTTGTTATAGAGCTGAAGATTTACTGCATCAAATCGAAACTGGACTTATTCACAGGCTGTTTTTATTCTCAGTTGCATTTTGGCTCTCGTCACTGAACTGGACCTCTTCGCCGTTTTTGTGGTGTGGTTCCTGTTTGAAGCATTTTAAATGCACTGATGAATAATTTGCCTCACTGTGCAGTATACTGTATTAACAGACCATCCAAGTATTTTATTAGTTTGTTATTTAGCACTAATCAGCAAATATCTAACCAGACTGGCTAAGCAGTAGCTGATAACTTCACTCCACCCTCTTGGCTCCAAAATCCAACATGTTGTTTCCCAAATCATCACAAGTCATTTGTGTGGTTGAAATATTTGAATATTTGTCTGACCTGAATGTTAATTCTTCTCTTTTCCAGGACTATAAGACCTATTTAGACTTTGTTTTGGCTCTGGAGAACAGGAAGGAGCCAGCAGCTTTACAGTACATCTTTAAACTTTTGGACATGGAGAATCAAGGACACCTCAACGTCTTCTCCCTCAACTACTTCTTCAGGGTATCAGCTGCACACGCTTCAGTGAAACAAAATGAAAAGGATTGATTCAGCAGTGTGTTTTCATCCAGTCTTTCTTGATCATTTTTCAGCATTTTTTTTTTCCTTTTGCTCTTCAGGCCATTCAGGAACAGATCAAGCTGCACGGCCAGGAGCCGGTCTCCTTCCAGGATGTAAAGGTACATCACAGACAAACACCATCTTATGTGGCCGTAATGGCTGTGGGCGATGTTTTTGAACATTTGAATCTCTCCTCAGGATGAGATCTTTGACATGGTGAAGCCTAAAGACTCCTACAAGATCACACTCCAAGACCTGGTGAACAGCTGTCAGGGTGACACAGTGGTCAGTATCCTGATTGACCTCAACGGCTTCTGGACCTATGAGAACAGAGAAGTGCTGGTGGCCAACGACAGTGACAGCAGCAGCGGCGGGGTTGGCGGGAGCAGCATGGCTGACTTTGACGATACTTGAAGATGTTTCGGGGTTGAAACGTAAAGAGAATTTCACGTTTTACTCCCAAAAACGGCAGGACGATGACCCTTCTCACTCGCACACATGTGAAGTCCTTGAAGGCTGGAAGACTCTGAAGGAAAAAAGGAGGAATGTGTAAATGATGATCTTTGTGTAAACACTGATCTTGGTTCCTACCTGTGAGAGCCAGGCGGGTTTACTACGAAGCTAATTCGATATAGCTTTCTTCATCTGGTCCTGTGAGGAAGCTGCTGCTTCTTCTTCCTCACAAAATTTAAAATGTTCAGTCAAGACATAAAATACATAAAATTAGAACTGCAGAAAACTTTACATCTCTTACAGTTAACATATATATTTAACCATCCAGTGGAATAGTGGCAGCTGCACATCAGAACTAACAAACTTTCATTTTTACATTTTAAATCTGACCTGTTTTCTGGTCTGACACCATCTCCTAGCGAGGAAGATGTGGAAATAAATGTAGTTTATTAAATCAAAGTGAAATAAATGTTATTATCCAAATATGGCCTGTGATAAATGCAAACGGACTGAATGAGTTTTCTAATCTTTGCTCTTCGGTTGCAAGACCAGTGGTGTAAAACAAAGGTCTGGAGAACCAAAACAGCTAATGAAATCAGAAGGTATATAAAAATACATGTAGGCATTAAATTAAAAGATTCTACGTTGTGCAAACGAGTGATAAGCTTTTGTGTCTTGCAGGTTTTATTGAAGAATATAAAAATGAAAATACATAATTAGGTTTGGGGGAATAAAACTGAATATGAGTACATTTTAAAAATCAAAAGGAAATATTATAAAATGGTAAATAAGCACAGCTTTACTAACACCTGCTAATAATTTGTTAATAATATGTTCTCTTTAATTGACAGTTAATTTACATCGAGTAGCTTGTTTACATTTAATTTTAACATCCTCCTTTAAAAAGACCTCCTGGCTCATTAAATTAGCTTCGTAGTAACTCGCTCTGATTTACACGTGGGCTCTTTTGTTGTTTTTACTGAATTTCCTTTGTATGTTTGGTGAAAAATGCTCCTTTAAAGAACAGTTAATTTCTACTTTACTCCTAAAGAAAATCATAATTTAATGTTTTTGTAAATTTTTGTAACATTAAACGATAAATGGACCCCTTTTGCCTTCAGAACTACCTTAATTCTTTGTGGCGTAGATTCAACAAGGTGCTGGAAACATTTCTCAGATTTTGGTCTATACTGACATGATAGCATCACACAGTTGCTGCATATTTGCCGTGATGTGAATCATGAATGAATCACACCCAGGCCTGATTACAGCCAAACCTGTTAATTTGACATTATAACCTGTCTGACAAAGTGATGTATGACTTTTTTTAAACTCAAAAAGCAACATAGCTGTGCAAAAATGGCATCCACAGTAGCGTTCCAAGGAGAAAACCACTGCTGACCAAAAGGAACACAAAGGCCAAAATACATCTTGATGATCTTGATGACTTTTGGGAAAATATTCTTTGGACTATCGAGTCTAAAGAACTTTTTTAAAGGTTCGAATCCTGTTACATCTGGTTTGCTATAATTGATGAAACAAGAAAATCTTGAAGGAGAATGCTCGGCCATCAGTTCATGCTCTTAAGCTCAAGCACACTTAGGTTATGCAGCATGACAATGATCTGAAACAGACCAGCAAGCCCACATCTGACTGACTCAAAAACCCAAAATAAAAATTATGGGGTGACCTAATCATAATCTGGGATTAAATAAGATTGAGATTATTTGAGATAACCTTAAACAGGCCATTTAAAAACCTTCCAACATGTCTGAATTGCCAGTTATCACAAACACTTTCAGTTCTTGCCAAGAGTGGCAGAACTAGTGATCAGGTTTAGGGGACAATTACTTTTTCACACAGGCACAGGGATATTTTTTCTTTTATAGACAGTGCTGTGAAAAACTATT
>VUQG01001307.1:13160-24394 GCA_015106755.1 Etia nguti | reverse complement strand
TGATCCTTAAAGTATTTTACTGTATTCTAGTTTATATTCAACAGTAAGTGTGTGTGTGTGTATATGTATATATGTATATATGTATATATATATATATATATATATATATACTTTAAAAAAAATGGGAGAGACAGAGAGGGGATTTTTTTAAATTATTGTTTTCCAAAGCTACCTTATCTCTGTCTTTTGTTCTCTCATGGTTTGTATGTCTTTAAACATTTTGCAAACTCCAAAATAAAAAGAGAGCTAACAATAAAAAGGAGAGAGCGCAAATGCTGCAGTCCCAGGTTTGACTGTTCACTTGCTTATTTGATAGTTTTCAAAAGGAGAAAAGCACAGTGTCAATAGTCTTTCAGGACTGGTCCAGTATTTTTAACACTTTTACGTTTCCTCAGATGTGGACTTCTCTGACCCTGAAAGTTAAATCTTTAAATTTGATGAACTACTCAAGAAGTTGTTCCAGACTTTTTTTTTATTAAGTCCTAAAAGACCATAAAAGAAAGTATTTAAAACCAGATTTAGTTTTCTAATTTAGCCTGATATCAGATTTGTCATATATTGTCTCTTTGTAGCACACCATATGTTTCCAGCGGGCGTCAAATTTTGGCCTGCCAACGAGCCAGTTTAGCACCTGAAATCATTTACTAAAAACAGACATTATAAGAGTTAGACGTGGCACTTGAATAATCCTGAATTGAAATTTGTGGAAGAATTCTGCAACAGGAACGCTGGTGGTGGAAGTTTAATTTTTGCTGAGGGACAAAAGCCTTTTTTGAAAAGGTTAATTTGGGGCAAAGTCAGCAAACCTTTTAAGCATTTTAATCACCTTTGGCTGATGATTTTATACATGCAACGTTAAATTAAAGTTAATTCAGATAATGCTACAAAGTAACTGCCCAAATAAGTTTCAAGATGCTGCTCAGTGGCAGGATTTGCTTCTAGTTTATCAATGCTCTTTATTTCTCTTTATAGTTTTTGTATAACAAAGTAGAGCTTCATTAAAATACGACAAAATAGCTCAACAAAGTAAATAATTGAGCTGAATAAAAAAAATTAAAAAAAATAAAATCAAATAAAGCAGAGGTTGAAAAATCAAAGTAAAAATCAATAGAAGTAAACAGTTAAGTCATGCAGTGATTTCCACTGTAGAATCGTGTCTGTTTTTTAAATGCAGAGCCGCCTGAGATTAAAATAAGTCTTATTGATTCAGGTTAGGGGGGTTGAGTAAAACTTCTTGTTCTTCTTGTTGTTTGTTGTTGTATAGGCGTTGTCAGCAGGGATTCAGAACCGCAGTCCAAAGCCTGGCCCGACAGCTCAGGACCAGGAGCTGGGCTACTTCCTGGAGACGGGCCTTCAGAGAGCCCATGTCATCCACTTCAAGAATGGGTAAGGGGGGCGGGGAACACATGGTTGTGAACAGACAGGAAAGTTTTTACCCCTCTGGCTCTTACTGATGTTTTTGTGTTTTTATTTTTTTGTTTTTTTTTTAAAGCTTAGCAACCCTCTGTGGGCACTCTTCACCCACTCTGCAGTTGTGGTGTTACAGAGCTGCTCACAGGTGGAATAAAAAATTTTTTAAAAAAAGTGTGAGTACGGTTAAGTAACATTCACGGTTGAGCTCAGAGCAGTTCACACAGTGGTGTTGCGTTAAATGCTGGGGTGGTTTCACTTTTGCAGCAGCTGCTGGACGCCTCGTGATAGATTTGTAGTCGCCTGCGTGAAGTCAGTCACTCTGTCCCACAGCTTTTTTTTTTTTAACTTATTGCTAAATGATTGTTTTTGCTGTGAAGCAAACCAAAAATATGTAGACAGTATACATACTCTGTTTTTGTAAATATGAAAGTCTGGTGTTAGGTACAAATATGGCATCACACAGCAACTTGTCATAGATTCTAGGAATAACATGGTTTCATTTGAAGCTTCTAGCATAAAAAGTACCTCACACAGCATTAAATGTCCATAAAAATATATTGTGTATATATATTTGAATGTGACTTTAAATAAGGCCTGTTACTCTTTACCTCTCCTGCCATGTGTATGGCCAAAGGTTTAAAAAATGAGGTCAGCCTGTGTAGACAGTTTCTTCTGCTTTTGGCTTTGCATGACAAAAGCGGGGTGGGGTGGCTGTGGCTCAGGTGGTAGAGCAGATCAGCTACTGATTGGAAGGTTGGTGGTTCGATTCCTGGCTCCCCCAGTCTGCATGCCAAATATCCTTGGGCAAGATACTAACCCCAGATTGCCCTCCGATGCGTTCATCGGAGTGTGAATGTGTGTGAATGTTTATTAGTTGCACCTGAGTTTAGAAGTGCTTGTATGGGTGTGAATGGGTGAGTGAGGCATGTTGTATACAGCGCTTTGAGTACTCCGGGAGAGTAGAAAAGCGCTATATAAGAATCAGTCCATTTACCATTTACCATGACGTTAATGAGAGATGATGTGGTTTAAGATTGGTTAAAGATTTCCAATATAGAAATCTCAGTCACATGACGTTGCCTGTGAGCAGAAAGCCCACCTGCTGTTGGCAGCACTAGCAGCCAGTCAGAGGAAAAGAAAGTTAAAGGGTTGGGGAACTGAAAAAGTTTGATTTAAAACTTAGAGTCCCCACATTATAAAAACAGAATTATTTTAAACTGTTAGTCATGCAAAGATATTCAGAGAGTCCAATAATAAAAACATGGAGCTGGAAATTAGTGTCTGAAATTAGTGATTTTATATTTGCACCATTTTTAAGTTGTTTAAAAAAAAAAAAATAGTAAATGATGTGAAACAATATGGTCTCTTAAACAGTCGTGTTCTGGTGCATGCCTGGGCTGGCTTTTACAAAATGTAATCAGAATAAACGAAATAAGTGGAACCTAATTCAACATCTTTATCTAACGGTTTCTATTTGTTTACGAGGGGAAGCCAATGAAATGGAGCTAAATCAACTTGTTTCAGACAGAAGATAAACAGAAAAATTTGGATTATTTTGAACTCTGAATCATGCAAAGCTACCCAAGTAGTCAAAGAAAACCAATACAGTGGTCCCTCGCCATAACGCGGTTCACCTTTCGCGGCCTTGCCGTTTCGCAGGTTTTTTTAGTGCAATTTTGCATGCTTTTTTTTGTGTGTGTGTTTTGCGTCCTGATCGGCTGTGGACCATGTCAGTCAATCTCCTCCGTGCCGTGTCTTCGATCACTAGCAGTGTGACTCTGAAGTTGGTTTCATTCTATAATACTGGACTTATTTTTCTACGAAGGTTTGAACTTTGAGAGTGTTTAAACAAGAGAGAAAAGCGTGAAAATGTTGATGCCTGTCTGAGAAAAGTGTATAAAGTGTGCAGCCTTAACCCAGCCTTAAAACATCTATAATAATTGTAAAAATAAAGCTGACTACTTTGCGGATTTCACCTATTGTGGGTTATTTTTAGAACGTAACTCCCGCGATAAACGAGGGACCACTGTACAAACAAAATTAGACAAGTATGTGAGGTATGTGCACTGTACTCAGTGTTGTTCAGCAGCTGGTAATATTTTTTTTTTGTCTTTCCTGTCTCCATCATTTCAGCAACCTGACACAAGGTGTGGGCAGGTTTCGAGAGATTCTTCGGGCTATTGAGACCAGAACCACCCAGAACCTACGAATGGTGAGGAACAGTTTATTAACACTTAAGGGAACAGCTTGGATTTTTTGGGAACATAATTGTTTGCTTCATAGGTGCTTTTAGGTACTAGAAGTTAGATTTTGTTCTTGTTTTTTAAGACTGTCTGTTCAGACTGCTGCATCTTCACAGTATAGAACAAACTGTTGTTGCACATTTAAGCTGACAAGCTTTGATTGGTGCTTCAAAAGGAAAAAGGTTTCTAAACCTGACCTCTAACAAAAATAGTGAGGTGAACTAATGGTCACTGACACCGAAATTCGACTGATTTATATCTGCACATCCCCAAAATTGAAAGTTAAACACTTACCCAACAAACGAATGGTAGAGCCCAATGCAGACGCTTTACCTGTTTCCTGTCTGTGGCAGCCGACTCTAACTTCTGCTCATCTTAGCAAAAAGAAATAAGTTTATAAATTTTCCAAAACACTTCACTGCTTCCACAAATCGCACCACAGCTTTATCGTCTTCTGTCTGTTGGGAAGAATCCCAGTAAAGGCTGTTAGATCCAAAAGTTGTAGATTTCTATAAGGATGTACGTTAATGACAAAAGGGTCCAGATTAAAGCCTGTGCTAAAAGAAGTTAATATACAAGTGTTGTGTTCGTACAGACCATAGCCAGACAGCTTGCAGAGATCTTGCTCAGAGGAATGTGCGAACAGAGCTACTGGTCTCCTCTTGAAGACCCACCCGTTGTGTCGCCCCTGGACGATCCGACACGCCAAGGACACACTCATAGCAAGAGCTACAGCCTAAGCCGACGCCCACGAGTGTACTCGGGAGAGAAGTAAGAAGGAAAGCACTCAGCGTGGATATCAGATTAAATCTGCTGCCAGTGTACTTTTCCACCAATTTGTTCTCATCACTTTTCTCTCCATTTTTTTCCTCCTTTTTTCTCTCCCTCTCATCCTCGTCCAACTCCATCGGCCTCCTGCTGCGTTCCTCTCCTCGTAGTCTGTTTTGCCCCCAGGAGAACACAGAAGAAGCCTTACTGCTGCTGCTCATCAGCGAATCCATGGTGAGGCACAAACTCTCTGCAGAGTGAGCCATGCCAGAACACAGAGCTGGTTTTTCTGTATTCACACCTATGCATACGTGTGCGTTTGTGTGTTTCAGGCCAACCGTGACGCCGTCCTAAGCAGAATTCCCGAACACAACAACGATCGGATCATCAGTCTGCAGTCGGCCTCGGTGGTGTATGACCTGCTGACTATAGCTCTGGGCAGGAGAGGGCAGTATGAGATGTTGTCAGAGGTGAATGACCCTTCTCTGGACCGCAGTCACAGCGACTGTGGGGATAGTATTTTTATTGCTTTTTTTCCTGCACGAACTTTGGTGCCTACAGACATCCTGATAAAACAGAAAAATGTACCCTCTTTCAGTGTTTGGAGAGAGCCATGAAGTTCGCCTTTGAGGAGTTCCACTTGTGGTATCAGCTCGCCTTGTCGCTGATGGCAGCAGGCAAATCAGCTCGTGCCGTTAAGGTTCTCAAGGAGTGTATCCGCCTGAAGCCCGATGACCCCACCATCCCGCTGCTGGCCGTAAAGCTGTGCATCGGACCTCTGCACTGGGTGAGGATCGTACAGCTGAGCTGCCCTGTGAGGGCGGTTTGTTAGTTCTTAATATAATGTCCTCCAACATGTTGACCAGTATCTAACTTTCTCTTTCTGTTCCTATTAATTTCCCTGTGTCATCATTCAGCTGGATGAAGGAGAGTGCTTTGCAAAGATGGTGATTGACATGGGAGAGAAAGCAGCTGAATTCAGAGCCAAAGGCTACTTGGCTATAGGTTTGGTTTACAGCCTCAAAGCCACTGATGGTAAGTCTGTTCAGGAGAAGTTCCGTCTCCTGAGCCATTTTCTTGGTTTTATTTTTTTCTATTTTTTTTTCTGTGTGAAAACAAACCAGGAAAAGCTACATGTTTACAAACTCATCGGCTGATTTGGACCAGAGTCCAAATCAGCCTTAGTACATTTTTTTTTCAAGCCTAGCCCAGGTCAGGAGGGCTTTTTCTTTTTTTCTTTTGTTTTTTTTCAGCTTTCACATGGTTGTGCATCATCAATTTGTCCCTGCTGCCACTGTGGCCTATTTCACTCCGTTAAAAATTTAAATTGAAGGGTCATTTTGTCGCAGTGTCGGGAATTCAGTTCATGTGCAAGTGGCCATGAAAGGACTTCCAAGAAATCCATCACAGCACTTCATGAGAAGATGAATAAGGGAATAGTGGGAAAATTTAAATATGCATGGGCGTGGCTAAAAGATTCTCAGCTACAGACCTGTCACCAGGGGCCAGTGTTGGGAGATTTTTTTGAGCCTGTTTGTTTGTCTGTTATGACACCTTTTGCCCAACAACAGCACAAAGAACTTTTGTTTGTAGTGAAGTGCAGCGAAACTGAGCGATACCAATGAAAACGGTTCACTGCAGCCACCATCTGTGCTTCAGTTTTTCCTTTGATGTTTTGGTTGGTTTTTTGTTTGTTTGTTTTTTTAGCTCCTCCCTCTTCGCGGTGAACTCGATGCAGCTCTTTCCCGTTCAAGCAACTTTCAACCACTTGATATGACAAGCAAGCGGTGGAGCTGACTGTGAAACTGGGCGCTCATAGCAATGAGCATACACATGTAATCCTCCTTTGTAAAACATAAGAAGACCAGTATTTACAAAATGGATGTAATGTTTTATACAGTATGACCTGAAATGAGCAACTGAGCCTTTAAACCCCAGGTCCCAACCATTTTCACTGAGGTTTCTATGGAATCATAATTCTTTTTACCCCCTGGTGGCCATTAAAATGAATGCAGGTTTAGGGCTTCACTTTTCAGACCCAGATGCTACTTCCATCTTTTTATACATTTATTTAAACATATTACACTTTGATCTTTAGTGGGCCGGACTGGTGAATATCCTCTTTCTGTCAGTGTAAAGAAGAAATAAATATGTAAAAATTCAGAAAAGGGTCTGGTAGCTCAGAGCCCAGACTGTCCCTGTAATTAGAAAGCGGAAGGCTTTTGTTAATTGCCAGAAAATGCCATATTTTATTTATTTTGCTGTGGACACATTGTGTAAACTGTTAACTGTTTGTCTATTACTTCACAAGTTTTGTGTTGTACAAATAGCTGTGTGGGAGGTCTTTATCACTAGGACAGGCTTTAAAATTTATAAAAATGCAGTTAAAAGTCCCAAATTTTTACCCTACTTCACAGTCCAGTGGTTCTTATGTTTGACACCCCTGTTTTATACTGTGCACGGTTGCAAATTTATCACACCTTTGCTCACTCTGAGTAAATTCAAAGTAAGGGAAGTGTGAGACATAGTTCTTTAAGTCTATGGTGAGTGAAGCCATGAGTTCTCTGCTCATTTAAAATCAGCACACCTTCTTGAGTTTTCAGCCACTTTTCAAGTGGTTTAGTTTGACTATTTAACTCTGAGTCTCTGCCAGTTGGTTCTTGGTGCCTCCTTTACAAGCTCAGTTAAGATAAAATAAAATAAAAAAATGTTTTTTGCTTTTGGGTATGTGCTGTCAAGGGACTGTTTTTGTTTGTGATGAATATGATGGCAGATCTCTAAAGAACGCTTGCTTACATGAGGCAATGCATCATCTGTTTCTGTTTCTGGCCCGGATGTTTTTGCAGTATGAAAAGAAGTGTGCTAAAAGCTGCAGTGATTCATAATTAGTGTTACTGTAAAATGCATCCGTATGTTTGTGTCTCTGCATGTCTTTAGCGTCATTGCGGAGCACACAGGAGGAATACCAGAGGAAAGCTTTGGGAGCCTTCCAGAGGTTCGGACTGAGCTATGATGCTCTGTTTTCATTTTTACACTTTAAACTTACCACCCTGCCAAACCATTACATTATGCCTTTGACTCATTTGAGCCTTCGTGCTTGTGCTATGACTAATCTGTGCGCAGTGTTTGGCTTTGACATTATTTATTTCCATAAATATGGTCAGCGTTTGCTTCCCTTTCCACCCGTCTTGGTGCGGCACTGACCTTATTTTTCCACTGGGATCTTTAAAGTTTTATCTAACCTTATTTAATTTTTTATTCGCCGTGTCTTGAACACAACATCTCCTCCTTTCTCTTCTCATCTGTAGAGCTCAGAGTCTGTCTCCGACTGACCATTTGGCAGCCTTCTACTTGGCGCTGCAGCTTGCCGTGTCCAGACAGGTAATGCGATGTACTGTCATAGCAGGAGAAAATCAACACAAGTGTTTGAGACACGAAAGGCAGACGTCCAAAATCAAAACTCCAAGGAGTTGCACACATTTAACACAGTGCGTTTTATCCCAAATGTTGTGAAAACCTGTAGTTTGTGTACATATGCGTGTGTGTGTAGATCCCCGAGGCGCTAGGCTATGTTCGACAGGCGCTGCAGCTTCAAGGAGATGACGTCCACTCCCTTCACCTGCTGGCCCTGCTTCTCTCTGCCCAGAAACACTACCACGATGCTCTCAATATCATAGAGATGGCTCTCTCCGAGTACCCCGAAAATTTCAAGTGAGCTCACAGACATCACACTGAGGCACACACGAGGTGTCATGACTTTTTTTATTTTATTTTAGCTGGATCGGGCTGATTGTGAGTTTGCGTGTGTCTGTGTAGTCTGTTGTATACCAAGGTGAAGCTGGAGGCTATGTGTAGAGGACCCGAAGAAGCTCTCCTCACCTGTAAACACATGCTGCAGATCTGGAAGAGCTTTTATAACCTTACCAACCCCAGGTACGCACACACTCCCCCCAAATAAAAACACTACTATTATTACTACTACTAATAATAATAATGGTAACAGTGATGATAGAATTTACAAAGTGCAGACGGGCAAAACTATATATCATCATCAACACCAAGGTGCAAGATGGATGCAAAAACCAGACACCAGATTGTAAAAACCATCATGTAATGGAAGGTGGTCACGGATTTTTGTGAACGTCATCTCGTCAGACAGGTCATTTCAAATCCACGGGGCCCCAAACTAGCAGGGGACGTTAGATGTAAGTCTTAACTGTGGAAGTCGAGGATCTAAAGATCGATAAAAATGTTCAAGTCATACATAAACATTACAAAACACAGAGCCTGTGGCTAGAAGCCAGGATTGGTGTCATGTGGTCTGGTAAAACCAGTAAATGGCCCCAAAAAAACCCCCCTCTGCTCCATGTCAGCCCCTCCCAAACTTAAGAAAAACACTGCAGATGAGAGTAAAGTCACAGCGGGAGATACTCGCTTTCTGTGAGTCGTCCTTTTAATATTCAGTGGGTTCCGATTTTGATGATGATTATCCAATAACAGCTCCACTAAAAGTCAAGAGGAATAAAATAGTTTCTGCATTATTACTTTGTCAGATAAATGAACAATAACACATGGTTCAAATCACATGGCTTTGTTTTATTTGTTGTTTCTTTTTTTATAGTCCCTTAAATGATCTGAAGGCCACACTTTGGGAATCACTGCTTTTAGAATTGCAAAAACTAAATGAGAGTGTTTCTGGTGCCGTAGCTGGAGCTGTAACAAAACAAGCAGTTTGAACTTTATCACCAATCTGTTTTGTTTTTTTTAAAATAATTAAGATACGGTGCCAATAAAAAAACAATAACTATACCTGATTTCAATGTTACTATCCTCTTTAAGGTTATATACTTCCAGATTATTACTTGTGATCAGGGGTTTGAAACCAAACAAAGTGCATCAGATGTTGTGCACCATGATGTCATCCCCCAGGGTAAAACTGGGCGTCTAATCTAATGTCTGGAGGAGTTTGAAGGAGAGCATTTGTAACTGAGGCAGGTGGCTGTGATTTCTCATTTCCCCTACTCTTGGGATTGAGCTCCCCGTGGCTTTGACCTCTATTCCAAAATAAAATTAAGGCTGACGGGTCGATGCTGTGACAAAGTCTGGAGATGCAGCCCTCGTCCTAAATAAGCACCTTCGTGTGGTCATAAAGGGACTGGTGTGGAGCTCTGAAATAGGTGCAGAAGTGTGCAAGGAGACTAACTTGAAGGATCTGGCAACCAAATGTAAAATTTTTAAGACTTTTAAAAAGAATTTAAAAGACTCTGTTTGTGAAGACTGGATTACACTAAAGTAACAACTGAGCACTTTCATGGAGAAACATTTCATTTATTCTAATGGTCTTGGCATTTAAAAATGCTATAATTCCAGGCATGTTTGGTGATGTGTAATAAAAGCTTCTGTGTACAAATACTATAAGTTTACTGTTTATGTTAACCTGATGTTAGGTTTGTGTTGAATTTTAGTCAAAACCTCACTAAGTAAAAACTTCAGCTAGTATTAGTTTATATTTATGATCATGCTACTCCTGCCCTAATTAAATGTGCATTTAGTAAGTTTTTTGGGTTTTTTAAAATGTATTACACACTTCTTATTGCAAATTGCTAAATGGATTATAGCATAATTTTGAAAATATAAGACCTTCCCCGACTCTCTCTGTTGATTCTGACAGTCTGTGGAGTGACTTCTTTGTGAAGAACTTGGGAATTTTCTGCAAATATCCAAAGGATGTGGCATTTACGCCCGCTCCCGAGTGCCGCTCCCAGTGCCAACAGTGAGGAAGCTAACATTAGCTTAAAAATGGTGTCCACTAATCACTAATGTCAACAAACAACCACTGCTCAGCACAACAGGAACACAAAAGAAAAAGGAAACACTGATGTGGCTTTACATATGGCATTTAATTCATAGTTTTCAGGACTACAGATCACTTTAAGCCATCTTTTTTCTGGCTAATGTTAGCTAATGCTAGTATACCTGTTAAAATTGATAAACCGTTAGCTTTCTCACAGCTCAGCTAACTTATCCAAACTCCTGGGGCTGATATGGTTAACTTAAAAGGCTATTTTGAAATAACTTTATAAACATTAAAACATCCCCATTGCCATATTCCTAAAATAAAGCTGGCTACCTAACCTTAAAATGCTTTCTAACAGTTTTGCTAGCAAAAGGATATCTAAGTTAAAGTGCTAGTTAACCAGTTTGTCACTGGCTAATCATGATCCGTAATACTGAATCAGGCCAAACAGGATTTATTTTAACCATCAAAAAATACAGTTTCACAGTGCTGTGAAACAGTATTTGCCTAATTCTTAGTTTTTTTGTGTAGTTGTCCCCTTTTAAATGTTTTAATCATCAAACAGAATTTAATAGTAGATAAAGATAACCAGTGTAAATACAAGATGCAGTTTTTAAATTATTTCACTTATTAGGGGGGGGGGGCGCGACTATCCAAACCTACTTGTTCCTGTGTGAAAAACTAATTGCCCTCTAAATCTAATAACTGGTTGTGCCATCCTTGGCAGCAGGATCTGCAATCAAGCATTTGAATAACTGGCAATGAGTCGTTGTCTCTTCATTAATAACACAGTTCCCTTGAAGCTTGATCTAACTAAGTAAACAAAAGGTAACCAAGGCTAGGTAACCAAGGTGTGTGTGTGTGTGTGTTTGTTTGTGTGTGTTTACGTGCGTGCGTGTGTGTGCGTGTGTGTGTGTGTGCGTGTGTGTGTGTGTGTGTGTGTGAGTGCGTGCGAGTGCGAGTGCTTTTTCCCTTTGTTTACATCCACGTGTGTTTCGTGGCAGTGATTCAGG